>JAVJIX010000460.1:0-128386 GCA_036785185.1 Paratrypauchen microcephalus
TGCCACAAGGTGAACAGCAGAGTGTGGAAGAGAGCCTAAAACTTTGTGTGTCTGGTTTGATGTCTCTTTCGATCAGGAACAACTTTCCAAAGTGTTTTCCTTTGGGAACATTTCAGCCTGTTTGTCTCAGATTAAAGAGAGCAGATGGAAGAGAGAATGTAGAGGAGAAAGGGAGAGAGCAGGGAGAGAGAGAGTCAGGAGAGAGAAGAAGAGAAAGAGATGAGAGAGAGGAGAGTCAGACTGAGAGAGCGACCTGAGAGGTGAGAGCAGAGAGAGAGAGAGAGACAGCATAGAGGAGTAAGAGGAGAGAGAAAGGAAATTAGAAAATCAAATGGAAAAGAAAGAAGAGAGAGCTCAAAAGACAGGAATCAGAAGAGAGAGAAGAGAGACAGATCAGACTCACATTTCCAGAGACAGCGAGATAGAAGAGAGAAGAGCAATCCAGAAGAGTAGAGAGAGATCTCCAGAGAGAGACAGAACTCAGAGACAAAAACGCAATGTTAAATGGAGAAAATAAAGAGAGGTATGTAATTTAGAGAAGGTGGAGGAGTCAGGAAGGTCTTGAGAGTGAGGGGAGGATGGAGCGTGAGATTGAGAGAGAAGAGCGGCAGTGATGCGGTCGCGAGAGAGAGTGAAGAGGGAGCTGAGCCGAGAGAGGAGAGAGAGAGAATGGTCAGCGAGAAGACTGAAAGGACGAGATTGCCGAAAGAGGCGAGAGAGACAGAGTAGGGAGAGGAGCTCAGTCACACGAGAGGAGAGAGAGAGCGAGAGAGAGTGAGGAGCTGAGGTGGCTCGCATCTGTTCTCTTGGACAATTTGCTCCGGGCATGTTCAGTCTGAATCTAGACATGTGTTGAATTATGTTCCAGCTGGTTCTGCCTTAAATCCCCTGGAGGAGTCCTGTGAGGAGTCTGGGAGACACATACTTCGCTCCCCGGATAAAAGGAAGAAAACGGATGGATGGTGTTAGTAGTATAATCAGCTTGGTAAAACAAAGGGCTATTTACAGAGCGAATGTTAAGATTAAGAAAACCAAATGATTCAAAACTTACAAAACTATCAAACAGTCTGTATCTAATAATTTTTATCTTCCAAGCTCCTCAGGGCTCCCCAGGCAGCCGGGAAGTGTCCCCTTCCAGCATGTCCTGGGTCTTCCCAGGGGCCTCCTCCCGGTGCATATTGTTCGGAACAATTCTGAGGGAGGTGTCCAGGTGAGGTCTGGAATAGAACCACGCTTCCGCCAGCTGTTCCTCTCAAACGTGGAGGAGCAGGCTCTGCCTGAAGCTCCTCCCGTGTGATCCTCACCTCAGCCTATCCCAGGGAGGCGTGAGAGTCTCACTCCTGGCCGCTTGGATCCGCGGTCCTGCCTCATTAATAATGTTTGATTGACAGCTGACAACACAGAATCAAGAGTAGTTGAATAATTTTCAAAGTAAAACGCACATTGTTGATTGTTCCCAGATAACATCTCTCACAGTCACTGTAACTTAAATACTGGAGGAGCCATCAGACTTTTCTAACATATCTGGACGTTTCACAAAAAGGTGATAAGACTGAAGAAGAAGGACTATCAGAAAATGTTAATAATTTGTATAAAGTAGAATAAAATGTTTTCATGAATTTAGGTGTGGGTATTTCCACACTCTATACACAATAAATGCACCGTGTTCTTCTGCTGAGCATCACAAAACACAGATATATTATGTTATACTTAGACTGTTCCCTCTTGGAATAGGTGAGGTCATATCATTTTGTAAATCTGTGTGATTTCAAGTCAATTCCTCAATAATCTGGGGGTACTGAATACATTGGAGTTTTATTATTACAGGTACAGCCTAGATGTCTGAATGGAAATCAGCATCTCTATACAGCCATAATATTCCATGTTTACCCAACATGTGCATGCTGGCTTACTAGTTCTTTGCACCAGGAGTGGAATGGTCACCCAGCACTTGGACTAAAACCAGTCTGGAACTCAAGACTCAACCAGGTCTAAACTAGGAATAAACCAGATCTGAACCAAGACTAAACCAGGTGTAAAAGGGGACTAAACCAGATTACAACCAGATCCCTAAACTTGGACTGAAACTAGGCTAAACCAGGTTAAAAATGGACTAAACTAGGACTAGATTAGATTCAGATCTGAATGAGATTTGCCAGCCCAAATAGACTAAAATTGGTCGTGTACAGGAGATAATGCAGTTTCAGGTGCCATGCTGGTGGCTACCAAAGGAGGGGATTTCTGAACTTTCTAAGTGTAAACATTAGTTTGTTATGTAATTGGATTTGCACCAATTTATCCACAGATGTTTATTTCTGATGGATTTTTATTTTCATCAACAGCCATGAAGAGGGCTGAGCTGATATTGCACCATTCTGAATCTTTAGTTTATCCTTGCTTTGACCAAAGGGTCGATACCATGGCAAATATGTTCGTGTCAGCAATAGTCCAAATATTGGTGCAGAGAAACACAGCAAAAACTATCTAAGACAGAAGTCTAAAGTTGTCTTCACGAACTCTTTCTGTTACAAAATATTATAATATTATGAACAACCTGGACCCTTGCTATACGCATTTTCAACATAAGCGCAGGTTTCCTTATCACCTCCGTAACAAAAGAGAATTAGTCATTGGATTTAAGAAAAATAAATCTGCAGCTCGTCTCTTCTCATTTTGACATGATGAGGGAGTCACGGTCAACAGTCAAACGATGGTCCTTGGGAGCGTCTGGTTATTCAAAAAGTGCTCTAGGCCACAGATGTTGAGACGCGCAGGCAGAATTGGCTAAAATGCATATAAATTACCAATATTTTAATAGATAAATTAAAATATAGGTTTCAAAATATTTTAATAGAAAATCAGTTGAGGCCACAAAAGGTCTTGGAGGGTGGCTTGGGCATAAAGTAAGTAATGACAATTTCTGCTCTAAATAAATAATATTTTTATTTGAATTTGGGGAAATATTGTCATACAAAAATTTTTGTCTAAAAACATCTATAAGCAAAATAGCAAAACTGATAATTTTGCAGTGTTAGCTTGTATGTATTTAGTCTTGACATGAAGAGTTAGAGCTCTCATTGCACGACCTCACTGTTGAAGTGACGCTCAGTTTATCCACATTTTAAAAAAAGCACTCATCCCCACTCTTAAAACAATGTATTGTTCATGAGGGATGCCTGAGGACAGCAACTTTAATAGCCAGATGCCCACCTGTATTCATCCATGTTTCTGTCCCGTTATTGAGCACTGCTCGTGTTCCAGCATACAGGACAGCTTAGCGCAGCTCATTGGATCACATAGCAAGTCACGAACTGGAAATTCCTCGAACCTCAGGCCTCAGGATTGAGCATATTTCTGCAGTGTGAACGCCGCTTTGATTTGCATTAAATCCACTGTTTTCTATGTGTTTTTCTTCAAGCCCAAATGTTTGTTTTGATACTGATGTATACCCATGATTGGCTATCCACCTGTAGTCAATCACACCCATCTGAAGAAGTGTAAATTAACAGAAGTCCACACCAGTCTAAAATCTGATTGACGTATTGAATGACATTTAAGAAACACGTTCTTCACAAAACTGTTCATTTTAACTTAGTGAATTTTAGACATGCTAGCACTTTATGACTCTGAAGTATATGATAAATACGTGAACCATATGGGGAGATCTGCAGAAGACATGGTCACACTCAAATTAAAGTTGAAATCACTTTTATAGTTTTGGTATTGGGACGAGAATTGATGGAATAATTATAACTTTAAAAGTGTAGGTGACTTGTATGTTTTGAGTTGCAGAGGGCACAGACATCTGAGGGGAGACGGGCAGACAGCTCGGCTCCTCCAGCATGGACATTGTCCCTGTGAAAGATGTCCTATCTTTGCAGCAGCATGTTTATCAGCTGTCCTCAATGATTGATGTTTCACTGGCTGTCAGAAAGTAGATGTCTCTCTTTAATCCCTACGGGCAGGACAGACCACGTGTTGTCCAGGGGGATGTGAAAATCACAATGAGCAAGCTGGGGAAATAATAGAACTAGGACGCTCAGAGCACATATGGGTGAGAGCAATGTTCTAACCTGGTCGTATTTTCTCTGATTGTTCTCCACTTGCAAAGTGAAAAAGATCTAATCCTTGTCTTCCTTTCCTGTGTACAGAATATGTTGGGTTTTTACCAGCATCCATCAAATGGTCCTCAGTGTGCCGGATCCCAAGACACCTAAAGCATTCCAGGAGGTGTCTGAGATTCGGGAAAGACAGTGGCCACTGTATCTGAAATCTTAATGTAGACGGACCATTCTCTTTGAGTCTGAGGGTTGATTTTGAATGGGATACCGAAGGAGGAAGACAACCAGATTAAAAGAACTGAGTGAGTACGTCTAAGTTTAAAACGTGTGTGACTGAGGGTCATAGCGCGTAGAAAACCCTAAAAAATCCTAGGCTCTATTAGGGTAAAATGTGGATTCAGTGTCCCCATCGGGTGGAGGGAGAGTCACTGGCAGGTAGTAAAACACTGGGTGGAGTAGTATCCTTCTAACGGGTGATTAAGTTAGTCACATACAGTTAGTAAATTACTGAAGGAAGCGGTTTCTTTATCGGGTAACAGGTTAGTTACTGGCTAGATAATAAAAGACCGTGAAAATCGTACTCAAAGGAATAAAAATTCTGTGTGAAAGTGTGTATGACTGAATTACAGGCCGCTATCACTGTAATTCATATAAACTGTTCAGAATGGGAATGCACAGTAACGTATTGTAGATGCAAAGGCAAGATTGTTCCATCTGCTCATCGTTAGTTACAGGTTGAAGTGAAAAATACTACAATACTGATTATTACTGTCTGAACAAAAACACATCCCAACCTATAGTGACTCCACTCTTGATTAAAAAGGTTGGACTAAATTGACCAAAAAAATGGGAAACAAACAGACAAATCCCCAGAGGTCTAAGGATTATAAAATTACATAGCAACAAAATAAAAAGACAAAATAAAATACCTGAAATTATGGACAACAAAATATAATTTTAAAGGGAAGCTTTTTCAAACACTGTAGAGATAATACAGTTAAGAGAAAAAGATCTATGCAGCATCATTCATGCAGACTATTGTCAGTACAAAGTGATTTGCAATAGTTACTTGAGCTGAGGAATTTAGGCCCCTAGAAATTTCTGTAGATTCAGATTCTCAAAATGATAATGCTTCTTGGAGTTGTTCACCATATGGAATAAGCATCACCCAGACACAAGCAGAACACGCCAAACTCCACATAGGGACTCACCTTTTCATACATACTCCCTACAACTGTACAACAGCTCACCTTTTGGCCGCACCGGGCTCACCCTAAGGCCGTGTCCAGGTGATTGTAGGTTTTCACTCCGCCTCCGCCTGGCAAATCTATTATACGGCCGAATTTCTGCTTTTCATATTATCAGTGAGTATCAAATACCCTTCTAAAATGACTGAAGAAAAAGAGTTTATTTTGTTTTTATTTTTATTTTTTTTTTATCTTTGGTTTTGTGACCTGATTTAGATCTCCTTTTTATCCCTAGTTTAGACTCTGGTTCAGTTCTAATCTAGTCCTAGTTTATTTATCATAAGGTAAGCCACAAACTAGAGTGTATCTCAAAAGACTCAACTGTACAGACTGGATAACTACAAGACCATCAGCTGAGACAGGATGTCAAAATTAGATTAGACAAGCATTATTTTGGCCAATACATGTCATTTGCAGTAGCCAAAAGCAGCGCCATCTGTAGGGATGGAGTAATGATACAAGATTTACAAGTAGTAAACTCAGCAGTGATTCAGAGAGCACCATATGTTCCTGATCCACATACACTTCTAAATTCATTACAACTGTGTTCAACAATTACTTTACGGTTATGTAGATACATTTTCAAACGCTTTCTTTTTCAATTCCAATTCGTGAAGATAGAATGTTTTTATTCGCATTTACCTATAACAATAGAACACACACTATACAGGTTACACCAAGGTTATTGTGAATATCCTACAATTTACTCACAGGCTATGAGTTCGAATTTGTCTAAATTTGTTCCTCCAGGAGGAAGTCAAATCTTATTTTATTGATGATATTTTGATTTCATCACCAGATAAGGAAACATGCCAAAAAGGATACAATAGCGTTATTAAAATATCTGGGGCAGAAAACTGACATAAAAAACAAGTAAAAATAAAGTACAATTTTGTAAACAAGAAGTCACATGTACACTTAGGGATATTCTCTCAGTAATGGAGGCAGAACAGTATACATAACGACAGAAAAAGAGCTATTCCTGAATGCACCAAAACCAGAAACCAAAAAACAAATGGATGTCTTTTAGGGATTAACGAATTACTGCAGACAATGGATTTATGTTATGCAGAATTAACACATCCATTAAGTCATCCAATATAAGATAAGATAAGCCTATATTGATCTCAATAACTAGGAGAAATTTACTCGCATCACAGGTATTTCCAGGACATTTGGACAAGAGGGAAAAAGTGCATGCATGTAGGGAGGGGATAAAGTAAGGCCAAATAATACAAATAAAAGTACATGTAATAATAATAATAATGGAAAATAGTAATAATGATAATAAATGATAATAATATGAGACTTCCAATACATGGGTAATATATGAGACTCCAATAGAAATTGAAAGATAAATTAAAATAGATGCAGTGAGCAGAAAAGGCATTCTGTGATCTAAAAACAAACTCTTAGTCTTAAGTGTAAGTTTAGCCTTGTACCGGATTATTCAAAACCCTTCGTGGACAAATGGTAGATTGTAAAGGCATATTAATGACTTCATGTAATCACACGAGTGCATGAAACCAGTCTAAGAACCTATAGCCTACTATTCAATCCAAACTTGACAGTGTAGCGCAAGCTAGTACCAACACTGGCTGAGAGCCGTGGTAGCAGCATCTGTAGCGGTAGAAGTTTCTCAGCAACAGTAGTGTTATTTCACTCATTAACACTCAAAGTATGACACACTGTAGCAGTATTACTATTACAGAAAGCAACCACTCATATCATCAGCAAGTACATCTTCCATGGCGATGACAAATTTATATTCACAACCACATTTAACCATAGAAAGATGTACATTATTAAATCCAGCCACTCTTTAATGCCGATTGACTGATGGAATCCCACATACTGTGCTACTAGTAGAACAATCAACAAATGTAGAGAAGATTTATTACATATCTAATTGAAGGAGCAGAAATTGTAGTTTGTAGATGGATCATCTAAAAAGACAATTATGGAAGACCACAGATTGCAGGTGGTACACAGGCACAGTTTAAAAGCAAATGCTGGGGCCAAAGAGCTCCAAATTATACTAGTACAAGGCAGAATTAGTAGCACTTCCAGAAGCATGCAAATCTATTTAAAAGTTGCAGAATGTAATAATATATTAGGATATTGACATGGTGAGGTATTCACATTTATTTGCATAATATTGAAAATAGAAGGAATGAAGACTTCTACAGGAAAACTAGAATCCCATGCTGACATTAACAGAATTAATACTATTGTGCAGTAATTACTACTGTGGGTTGCTATTCAAGGCTTGTGGGGTACGTAGCACAATAAATACCCGAATAGATGAAGTACACAAGAGGAGTTTCAATGGCAGATAAGCAAGACGCAGATTTGCAGAATATAAAATAAATACATACTCTTTAATGGAAGGGCACCTAACTAAACAAAAAACTACAAGACACATGCAAGAACAAAGGTAAAACTGAAATAAATCCAGTGGAAAGAAAAGGAGCACAAATTAAAAACGACATGTGACCAGAAAATGTTCACACAGCCACAGTAATCCCAGCATAGATGATGCAGCCATAGTAAATCACATGTCTGTTAGGAGGGATGGTATCTTATGATAAATACGCAGTATTTAATTTACACTACTAAAATTTTTTGTAGAAGATGCCTGACATGGTGCAGATCCACAAGGAAATCTAGACCACCTAGAGGTAAATTTCCAGAACCACAATAGCCCATTTCAAGAAATACTTGATGCATCTTAGCAATTAAATCAGAGTGAAGGTATAGAAATATTGTTTGGTAATCATAGATGTGTTTTCAAAATGGACAGAGATTATCAACTAGACATCCAGATGCATTAATAGGTATAAAGTGTTATGGAAAGAGTTCATACCTAGATTATGTAATAGTGGGAGTGATCCGATCGGATAATGCTAAACATTCTTTTGTTAATGAAACCATAGAATTGATAGGAGAAATTGAGAGAAATCAGTATCCAATTACATTTACCATAGTCCCGCCAGACCCAGGAATACAAGTTTTTTAGTTTGATATCAAATTTCTTTCCTATCAATTCTATGGTTTCATTAACAAAATGTTTAGCATTATCCGATCGGATCACTTCCACTAATCCATATCTAGGTATAATTTCTTTCCATAACGCTTTTGCTACTGTTAATGCATCTGGATGTCTAGTTGGAAATATCTCTGTCCATTTTGAAAACACATCTATGATTACTAAACAATATTTCATACCTTCACTCTGATTTAATTGAATAAAATCCATCTGTATTTCTTGAAATGGGTATTGTGGTTCTGGAAATTTACCTCTAGTTGGTCTAAGATTTCCTTGTGGATTATGTTTTGCACATATTAGGCATCTTCTACAAAAATTTTTAGTAGTTATTATTAAATACTGCGTATTTATCATAGATACCATCCCTCCTGTTGAGACATGTGATTTACCATGGCTCAATATTGCTGCGTATCTATATAAATTCTGTGGTAGTATTGGTTTATTTTCTGGTCACATATATATGTCGTTTTTTATTTGTGCTCCTTTTCTTTTCCATAAGTTTATTTCAGTTTTAGGGCTTTGTTCTTGCATGTCTTGTAGGTTTTTTTTGTTTAGTTGGGTCCCTTCCATTAAAGAGTATGTATTTATTTTATATTCTGCTGCGTCTTTAGCTGTTTTATCTGCCATTGCATTTCCTCTTGTTACTTCATCTGTTCCGGATTTGTGTGCTGCACATTTACAAATAGCTATTTTATTTGGTAATTGTACTGCTTTTATTAATTCTGTTAATAATTCAGCATGAGTTACTGGTTTTCCTGTAGAAGTCTTCATTCCTCTATTTTTCCAATATTGTGCAAATACGTGAGTTGTCGCATATGCATATTGACTATCTGTATATATTGTTACGTTCTTGCCTTTAAATAATTTGCATGCTTCTGTTAGTGCTACTAATTCTGCTGCTTGTGCTGAATAATTTGGAGGTAATTTATTTGCTTTTAAAACTTTATCTACTGTTGTTACCGCATACCCTGTCTGTGTTTTTCCATAATTGTCTTTTTTAGATGATCCGTCTACAAATACAATTTCTGCTCCTTCAATTGGAGTATCTAATAAATCTTCTCTACATTTTGTTGATTGTTCTACTAATTCTTTACAATTATGTGGGATTCCGTCATCCTCAGTCGGCATTAAAGTGGCTGGATTTAATAATGTACATCTTTCTATGGTTAAATGTGGTTGTGAATATAAATTTGTCATACATGAAAGATGTCTTGCTGGTGATAAAAATGAGTGGTTGCTCTGTAATAGTAATACTGCTACAGCGTGTGGTACTTTGAGTGTTAATGGGTGAAATAACACTACTGTTGCTGAAGCTTCTACTGCTACAGATGCTGCTTTTACTACACTGTCAAGTTTAATTGAATAGTAGGCTATAGGTCTTAGTTTGGTTCCATGCAGTTGTGTGATTACTGAAGTCATGAATATGCCTTTACAATCTACCATTTGCACAAAGGGTTTTGAATAATCCGGTAAGGCTAGACTTACACTTAAGACTAAAGTTTGTTTTAGATCACAGAATGCCTTTTCTGCTTCCTGCATCTATTTTAATTTATCTTTCATTTCTATTGGAGTCTCATATATTATCATATTGGAGTCTCATATTATTATCATTTATTATCATTATTACTATTTTCCATTATTATTATTATTATTACGTATTACTATTTGTATTATTTATTACTTACTTTATCCCCTCCCTGCCTGCATGCACTTTTTTCCCTCTTGTCCAAATGTCCTGGAGCTACTGTGGCGATTAAATTTCTCCTGTGTGAGATCAATATAGGCTTATCTTATCTTATATTAGTTGACTTAATGGATGTGTTAATTCTGCATAGCATGGAATCCATTGTCTGCAGTAATTCGTTAATCCTAAAAAAGACATCATTTGTTTTTTGGTTTCTGGTTTTGGTGCATTCAGGATAGCTGCTTTTCTGTCGTTAGTAACTGCTCTGCCTCCATTACTGAGAGAATATCCTAAGTATTTGACTTCTTGTTTACAAAATTGTACTTTATTTTTACTTGTTTTATGTCCGTTTTCTGCTAGATATTTTAATAACGCTATTGTATCTTTTTGGCATGTTTCCTTATCTGGTGATGAAATCAAAATATCATCCACGTAAAGTAAGATTTGACTTCCTCCTGGAGGTGTAAATTTAGACAAATTCGAACTCATAGCCTGTGAGTATATTGTAGGAGATTCACCGTAACCTTGTGGTAACTTGGCATAAGTATATCTTCTATTGTTATAGGTAAATGCGAATAAAAACTGGCTATCTTCACGAATTGGAATTGAAAAGAAAGCATTTGAAATGTCTATAACCGTAAAGTATTGTGAATTTGGTTGTAATGAATTTAGAAGTGTATGTGGATCAGGAACACATGGTGCTCTCTGAATCACTGCTTGGTTTACTGCTTGTAGATCTTGTATCATTCTCCATCCTACAGATGGCGCTGCTTTTTGTACTGGAAATGACATGTATTGGCCAAAATAATGCTTGTCTAGTCCACTTGTGACATCCTGTCTCAGCTGTTGATCCTGTAGTTATCCAGTCTGTACATTTGAGTCTTTTGAGATACACTCTAGTTTGTGGCTGCACTATGATAAATAAACTAGGACTAAACCAGAACTGAACCAGGTCTAAACTAGGACTAAAAGAGATCTAAATCAGGTCCAAACCAGATAAAAAAAATAAAAAATAAAAAATAAAATAAACTCTTTTTCTTCGGGTCCCAGGAGGATATTTGATATAATATAATATGAAAAGCAGAATTAGACGTATAATAGATTTGCCAGGCGGAGGCGGAGTGCAAACACGCGCCCTGGACACGGCCAAAAGATGAGCCCGGTGCGGCCAAAAGGTGAGCTGTTGTACAGTTGTAGGGAGTATGTATGAAGGTAGTCCTGTATGTGGAGTTTGCGTGTTCTGCTTGTGTCTGGGTGGTCTTATTCCATATGGTGAACAACTCCAGAAGCATTATCATTTGAGAATCTGAATCTGATGTTTCTAGGGGCCTAAATTCCTCAGCTCAAGTAACTATTGTAAATATTTTTTACTCTAATAGTCTGCATAATAATCTGCATAGATCTTTTCTCTTAACTGTATTATCTCTACAGTGTTTAACTTCCCTTTAAAATTATATTTTGTTGTCCATAATTTCAGGTATTTTATTTTGTCTTTATTTTGTTGCGCAACAATTTTATAATCCTTACTCTGAAGTTTTGTCTGTTTGTTTCCCATTTTTTTTGGTCAATTTAGTCCAACCTTTTTAATCCAAAGTGGAGTCACTATAGGTTGGGATGTGTTTTTGTTCAGACAGTAATAATCAGTATTGTAGTATTTTTCACTTCAACCTGTCACAGTGCAATGAGCAGGTGGAAAAATCTTGCCTTTGCATCTACAATACGTTACTGTATTATTCTGAACAGTTTATATGAATTACAGTGTTAACGGCCTGTAATTCCAGTCATACACACTTTCACACAGAACTTTTATTCCTTTGAGTACGATTTTCACGGTCTTTTATTATCTAGCCAGTAACTAACCTGTTACCCGATAAAGGGAAACCGCATCCTTCAGTAATTTACTAACTGTATGTGACTAACCTGTCACCCGTTAGAAGGATACTACTCCACCCAGTGTTTTACTACCTGCCAGTGACTCTCCCGCCACCCGATAGAGGGACACTAGTCCACATTTTACCTAATAGAGCCTAGGATTTTTAGGGTTTTCTACACGCTATGACCCTCAGTCACACACGTTTTAAACTTAGACGTACTCACTCAGTTCTTTTAGTCTGGTTGTCTTCCTCCTTCGGTATCCCGTCAACCCTCAGACTCCAAGCGATGGTTGAGAGTCGGCCGGTAAAGGTTTCAGATGCAGTGGCCACTGTCTTTCCCGAATCTCAGACACCTCCTGGAGTCTTTAGGTGTCTTGGGATCCGGCTTACGAAGGACCATTTGATGGGTGCTGGTAAAAACCCAACATATTCTGTACACAGGAAAGGAAGACAAGAGATTAGATCTTTTTCACTTGCAAGTGGAGAACAATCAGAGAAATACGGCCAGGTTACAACGTTGCTCTCGGCCCATATTTTGCTCTGAGCGTCCTGGTTCTCTGTGCCCCCAGCTTGCTATTTATTCAGTTTTTTCACATCCCTAGTTTACACGTGGTCTGTCCTGCCCATAAGGGGTGGGGGAACATGCGGCAGGACAGCCGACAAAACATAATCATTAAAACCAAAACATAATCATAACACCCAACACACTTATAAGATAATTCACAGATATGACATCTTTCACAGGGACAATGTCCCTGAAACTTAGATACTGGAGGAGCCGAGCTGTCTGCTTACGTCTCCCCTCAGATATCTGGCCTTTCTGCAACTCAAAACATATGATCACAAGTCACGCACACATTTGAAACTTCATTTCTAAAGATTAAAGAATCACAAAAGTTAATAATATATAATTATTCCATCAGTTTCTCGTCCAATATTTTCACAGCTTTATAAAAAAGTGATTCAGCTGGTTTGAGTGTTGTGACCATGTGGTTCTGCAGATCTCTATATGAGACAGAGTCATAGAGTGTAAAAACATTCGTGCCGCATATAGAGTCATAAAGGATCTTGCGTGTCTAAAATTCACTAAGTTAAAATGAACAGTTTTTGTGAGGGGCTTAACGTGTTTCTTAAATGTCGATGTCGGGTCAGCGTCAGTCCAGGTTTTAGACTCTTTGACGAGGTCTGGTCACTGTTGAATTTACACTTCTTCCAGATGGGTGTGATTGACAGGTGGATTAGCCAATCATGGGCCATCAGTATCAAAACAAACATTTCTGTTTATGAGGAAAAAACGAAGGAAAAACACACCGCAGAGAAACAGTGGATTTGTGCAGAATCAAAGGCGACGTTCACACTGCAGGGCTTAATGCTCAATCCTGAATTTTTTTGCGAGGTCGTTCACATTTCCAGTTAAATGTGACTTGTATGTGATCTCCAGTGTGAACTTTAAACGCCCCAAAAGTGTCCTGTATGCGCCCTGGAGGACACGACGACGTCACACGCAGCGAGCGTGCTCAATGTTTACAGAAGTAAACATGGATGCTCTGAGTGAGCATCTGGCTTTATTAAAGTTGCTGTCCTCCCGGAGCAGCACATGGACAATACATTTGTTTTAAAGAGGAGATTAAAGGGATAGTGCTTTTTTTAAAATGTGAATCTGTTTGGCGTCCCCTTCAACAGTGTCGTCCATTAACGCTGACTTACAATCAACTTGGGACTTACATGTCCAAACTAAATACATACAGCTAAGAGAACACTGCAAAATTATCAGTTTTTCTTATTTTACAACTTATAGGTATGTTTTTGGGCAAAAGGAACATTTTTGTATAAACTACTGACAATATTTCCCCCAAATTCCAAATAAAAATATTATTGTTTAGAGCAGGGGTGTCAAATATGCGGCCCGGGGGCCAGATCCAGCCCTCCAAGACCTTTAGTCTGGCCCTCAGCTGATTTTCTATTAAAATATTTTAATTATATTTTAATTTTCTATTAAAATATTGGTAATTTTCTGTGCAGTTTAGCATAGCGGCGTCTCCAGCGCCTCTGTACGTGGCCCCTCCCACCAGAGCAGCACAAATGAAGACTCGCCTCTTTCCAGACGCTCTTAAAGGACCATCGTTTTGACTGTTGACCGTGACTCCCTCATCAGCAAAATGTCAAAAATGAGAAAAGTAGACGCCGAGTGCAGGATTTTCCAAGAAAAATTGACTAATTCCTATTTGTTCACGGAGGTGAATGGGAAACCTGTACGCTTGTGTTGAAATCGCATTTTTCTTAAAGTTTCAGGTTGTTCATAATATTATAATATTTTGTAACAGAAAGAGTTCATTAAATAAAAAAGACTTCTGTAATAGATTTGTGTTTCTCTGCACAAATATTTGGACTTATTGCTATTTTTGAGGTATATTTGCCATGAGTTTTCTGATCCGGCCCCTTTGGGATCAAAGTAGGTTGGATACGGCCCCCGGACCAGAATGAGTTTGACACCCCTGAACTAGAGCATTTATTTGCAGAAAATGACAAATGGTGAAAATAACAAAAAAGATCCATGTTTTCAGAGCTCAAACAATGCAAAGAAACAAGATCAAATTCATTTTAAAACAACATAATACTAATGTTTACACTTAAGAAGAGTTCAGAAATCAATATTTGGTGCAATAACCCTTATTTTTAATCACAGCTTTCATGCGTCTTGGTATGCTCTCCACAAGTCTTTCACATTGTTCTTGGGTCCTAGTTTAGACCTGGTTTAGTCTTGGTTCAGATCTGGTCTAATCCTAGTTTAGTCCTGGTTTAGTCCCATTTTTAACCTGGTTTAGCCCTGGTTCAGTCCAAGTTTAGGTCTGGTTTAATCCTGGTTTAGTCCCCTTTTTAACCTGGTTTAGTCTTGGTTCAGATCTGGTTTATTCCTAGTTTAGACCTGGTTTAGTCTTGGTTCAGACCTGGTTTAGTCCAAGTCTTTCACATTGTTCTTGGGTGACTTTATTCCACTCCTGGTGCAAGAACTGAAGTAGCTCAGCTTTGTGTTTGTGTTGGAATTCAACAGACGCTGGAATGGAATAGCTGTAATACATGTAGAGATGCTGATTTCAGAACAAAATGCAGTGGTCTCTTATTTTTTTCCAGAGCTGTACATAATAATAATAAAATCTAAAAAAAACCTCAACTCTGTCAGTACTCGTGTGGTGAACGGCGGACTCACACAGTACTGATTTATACCTCACACATATAGAGAGAAGTTAAGTATAACATAATATATCTGTGTTTTGTGATGCTCAGCAGAAGAACACGGTGCATTTGTGGTGTAAGAGTGTGGAAATGTGCACACATCATTACACACTAAAGTCCTTTTATTCACGGCGGGTGCCGCTGTGTCGCTGCTCACTGGTGTCACGTCGGACGATAAAAACACAATTTTATTCACACTTTATGCAAATTATTAACATTTTCTGATAGTCCTTCTTCTTCAGTCTTATCACCTTTTTGTGACCAGAAGCGTCCATGTTACAGAAGAGTCTGATGTTGCTTTGTTTTTATGTGATGTTCGTACAACTGCTGTGTGCGTTTTACATTTCTCCTTTGAGGATGTTACAGCCCCAGGCCCGGAGCTTTTCTCTTTTGTTCTGTGTTCAGGTCAATCAAACATTATTATGGGTAATGAGCGAAAGGACGAGACCGCGGATACAAGCGGCCGAAATGAGTTTCCTCCGCAGAGTGGCTGGGCGCTCCCTTAGAGATAGGGTGAGGAGCTCAGTCACACAGGAGGAGCTCGGAGTAGAGCCGCTGCTCCTCCACGTTGAGAGGAGCAGCTGAGGTGGCTCGGGCATCTGTTCCGGACGCCTCCTGGACGCCTCCCTCAGGAGGTGTTCCGGGCATGTCCCACCGGGAGGAGGCCCTGGGGAAGACCCAGGACATGCTGGAGGGACTATGTCTCCCGGCTGGCCTGGGAACACCTTGGGGTCCCCCCTGAGGAGCTGGAGGAAGTGTCCGCACCTAAAATTATTAGGTCTCTGTGTGACTCTGACTCTTTGTGTTGAGACACAGACTTTGTTTGGTGTTCATTACCATTTGTTTGACTAGTTTTGTAAGTTTTTGGATCATTTGGTTTTCTTAATTTAATCTTAACATTCGCTCTGTAAATAGCCCTTTGTTTTACCAACTTTGATTATACTTGCTAATTTACCATCCATCCGTTTTCTTCCTTTTATCCGGGGACGGGTCGCGGGGGCAACAGTCTAAACAGGGACTCCCAGACTTCCTTCACCCCGGACACTTCCTCCAGCTCCTCCGGGGGGACCCCAAGGCGTTCCCAGGCCAGCTGGGAGACATAGTCCCTCCAGCGTGTCCTGGGTCTTCCCCGGGGCCTCCTCCCGGTGGGACATGCCCGGAACAGGTGTCCAAGAGGCGTCTGGAACAGATGCCCGAGCCACCTCAGCTGCTCCTTTCGATGTGGAGGAGCAGCGGCTCTACTCCGAGCTCCTCTCGTGTGACTGAGCTCCTCACCCTATCTCTAAGGGAGCGCCCAGCCACTCTGCAGCGGAAACTCATGTCGGCCGCTTGTATCGGCAATCTCGTCCTTTCAGTCATTAAACAGAGCGCATGACCATAGGTGAGAGTAGGAACGTAGATCGACGGTAAATCGAGAGCTTTGCCTTCCGGCTCAGCTCCCTCTTCACCACAACGGTCCAGTACAGCGACCGCATCACTGCCGACGCTGCACCGATCCACCTGTCAATCTCACGCTCCATCCTCCCCTCACTCGTGAACAAGACCCCGAGATACTTGAACTCCTCCACCTGAGGCAAGGACACATACATAAATTACATACCTGCTAATTTATTTTATTTTACCATTTAACATTGCGTTTTTGTAACAGATGTGAGTTCACGGTCACGTTTGGTCGTCTGGAGATGAGACAGAAACAGAGGGCGTGTGGACTCTTCTGGATAAAAATAGAGACACACATCGTTGGGGACTTGTCGGGGGAAGAACATTTGTAGAGACTTGTCTGCTTTTCTATCACAGCTAAATGTCGCCAGGTGGAAATGTGAGTCTGATCTGGTTTTTGGAGCCCTCAGGTTCAACCAAAATAGCAAAAAGCAAAGTACTCTCTGAATTAGATGAAATGAGCTTGTTCTTTTTTGAGCGCCGGGGCCAAAAATGTTCTAGTTCTATTTTTCCATTTGATTTTCTAATTTCCAGGATTTCATTAAAGGTGCACAAAGCGGTTCGCTGTATGGTAGTCAAGATCTATGTGGCTGAATCCTTCTCGACAAGCAGCTGACACCTCCAGGTTACAAGTTACAGGTCAGCACCGTGGAGAGCTGAGCCCACTCGACAACAAACTCAACAATGTCTGTTTCTCAAGCTATTTTTGAACAATAAAAACACCTGAAGTGAAGAAATGGAAGGTAGATATGTTTAACGTTTCCGGGGGTTGACACCTGCTTGTTTCCATGGAGATACACCTGAAATGTTCCTCAGAATGACTTTAAAGGGTGCTATGTGCGCTATGTTCTAATGTTATTTCCTGATAGAAAACAGACCTGGAGTTGTGTTTTGTTTCATTTTCACGTTTAACTCACAAACCTGTGTATTTAGGCTGAGTTCTTCAAACAAAAAAAAACACTCTGTTCCACCTTGTGATGTCATGTGGTGATACAGGAAGTGCTCCAATATGGGACTGAACACACTCCCCAGATACCAGATAATCGAGTTTTTAGTAATTTTTTTCAAAATGTGTAATTTATTTATTTTTTTTTTTTTTTTGCAGAATGTGCTAGTTGAGATCATGAAGAACCCACCCCATGTTTCAGATAACAGCATTGACTACTTAAAAATCAGACATTTTGTTTGTGAAATTGGCTTGTTTTTCAGAAAGAACAGGACTAAAGCAGACTAAACCAGGACTAAACCAGGACTAAACCAGGACTAAAGCGGGACTAAACCAGGACTAAACCAGGACTAAAGCACGACTAAAGCGGGAATAAACCGGGACTAAAGCGGGACTAAACCAGGACTAAACAAGGACTAAACCAGGACTAAACCAGGACTAAAGCAGGAGTAAGCAGGACTAAACCAGGACTAAACCAGGACTAAAGCAGGACTAAAGCGGGACTAAACCAGGACTAAACCAGGACTAAAGCACAACTAAAGCGGGACTAAAGCGGGAATAAACCAGGACTAAACCAGGACTAAAGCACGACTAAAGCGGGACTAAAGCGGGAATAAACCGGGACTAAAGCGGGACTAAACCAGGACTAAACAAGGACTAAACCAGGACTAAACCAGGACTAAAGCACGACTAAAGCGGGACTAAAGCGGGACTAAAGCGGGAATAAACCGGGACTAAAGCGGGAATAAACCGGGACTAAAGCGGGAATAAACCGGGACTAAAGCGGGAATAAACTGGGACTAAAGCAGGACTAAACCAGGACTAAAGCACGACTAAAGCGGGAATAAACCGGGACTAAAGCAGGACTAAACCAGGACTAAAGCGGGACTAAACCAGGACTAAACCAGGACTAAAGCACGACTAAACCAGGACTAAACCAGGACTAAAGCACGACTAAAGCGGGACTAAAGCGGGAATAAACCGGGACTAAAGCGGGAATAAACCGGGACTAAAGCAGGACTAAACCAGGACTAAACCAGGACTAAAGCGGGACTAAACCGGACCTAAAACGGGACTAAACTGGGACTAAAGCGGGACTAAAGCAGGACTAAACTAGGACTAAACCAGAACTAAACCAGGACTAAACCAGGACTAAAGCAGGACTAAGCAGGACTAAACCAGGACTAAAGCAGGACTAAACCAGGACTAAACCGGGACTAAACCAGGACTAAAGCAGGACTAAACCAGGACTAAACCAGGACTAAAGCAGGACTAAAGCAGGACTAAACCAGGACTAAAGCAGGACTAAACCGGGACTAAAGCAGGAGTAAGCAGGACTAAACCAGGACTAAACCAGGACTAAACCAGGAGTAAGCAGGACTAAACCAGGACTAAACCAGGATTAAAGCAGGATTAACGCAGGACTAAAGCAGGACTAAACCAGGACTAAACCAGGACTAAACCGGGACTAAAATAGGACTAAGGTGTGTGTGAAAGTTTACGAGCTGTTTTCACCCCTTAGCAAAATCCCATGTGCTGCTTTCAAACGGCCACAACTTCTTCAAATGTTCTCAGATTTCCATGTGTGAGGCATCATTGGAAAGCTTAGAATCTTTCAGAATCTGTGAATAACTCAAAATGCTCTTGTGTCTGGTTTTGCTGCGGTCAGTCACATATGTTTTTAAACTCCACACACCTTCACTTGAATAATTTGAATAATTTTAGTCCTGGAATTTCCGCTCTAAAACAAAAGGTAAAAGGAGCTGTTCACTTGAAAACTACCGCTTCATGACATCACAAGGTGGAACAGAGCGTTTTGAACTTTGGAGATGTACAAACTAATAAGAAAGGATTACTCAAACGTGTGAATGAAACAAAACACAGCTCCAGGTCTGTTTCTGATGAGGTAACAACATTAGAACATGGGTTAAAGCTCATTACATTTCGTTTTACGATTTTTGCAAAGTAGGACCTTTAAACTTACTAACAAACAAGCCGGAGACTCATTAAAACGAAAGGCTAGACGTACATAATAAACTATCTGTAATTACTTACTCAAATACAACCCACAGTGGAGTCAAGTGTCTTGCCCAATGACACGGTGGCTTAATCATCCACGCCAAGTTGAGTGCGTGTATCATTACCTTCATGAAATAATAATAACTGTAATTGACCTTATTCTCGGAAGTTTTGGTCCTTGATAGTGAACGTTTTATCCAAGAACTGAAAATAAGACACTAACCCTTACCCTAACCCGTTCATTTGTATCCTTTATAGTGGACATTGAGTTAACCAGTCGATCTTTTAAGTGTTTTGAGATAGACTCTAGTCCAGTGGTTCCCAACCCTTTTTGGCCTGTGACCCCATTTTGACAACACACATTTCTGGTGACCCCATAGACTTTAAAAAAAAAAAAAATTTGATCATGTTTCAGTATCAGCCTCAGACGCAATATTGTGTCAAATGGTTCAATGTGTCTGAGGCCTCGGAGAAACACTGACCTCTAGTGGACAAATTTAACCATTGCAAACCAACACACAACCCATGATTTGGGAAGTTCCCAAATGGATGGATGGGAATGGATCGCTTTTTTCCACTTGTAGATGCCATCGAAAATGAAGCAAATGCCAAAAGTCGCCAGAAGTCACCAAAATCACCACTAACGTCACACAATACTCCTCACTGCCCAACATTTTTAAGAAATATTAGTGCATCTTTTATACTGTAGCAGTTTAGCGCTTGTCAAACCAAGGAAGCGCGTTGGACATTCTGAAGCACTCTGAACCAGTCGCAGAGCGGAACATTCGCTGAGCCGATGAAATGCTTCGATACACTGAAGCGATTGACACTCAGAGCGAAGCAGCGGGGGGAGGGACCGACACTTCGACACTTTGGTCACGTGAGCAGCAGCTGCGAGACAGTTTCAGAAAGAACGAGACGTGCTCCGGAGCTCCGTCTCATTTGCCCGTCACTAGTTATTGTGACTGCACTGCTCCATACATTTCAGGCGACCCCGTTTGAATTCTAGGCGACCTCAAGGTTGAAAAACGCTGCTATAGTCTATCTCAAAACAATAAATATTTTGCATTTTTTGACATTTTGACCCCATGCATTAGCTGCATGTTGGCAACATATGTGACACCCCTAAAACCCCCAATTTAGGAACTTTATTTGAAAAAGCAGTATGGGGTAAGTCTAATCATGTAAAAATATATGTCTGATTGGAATTTGGCAGCTCTGGTAAAAAAAACAACTTTTTTCTATGCAAGAAAAGGTTAATAAATAAATAAATGAGAAATTAAAAGGGAGTCTAAAAACTTTTTGAGGCAACTAGAAGCTTGTCAGAGTGTGTTTTTGTTAGGTTGTTTATTTCGCATGGATTTAACGCTATTACAGTCCATGTTACAACATTATGAATAAAAATAAAATTAACAAAATGTAAACGTGCAAGGTGTTCATTTACCATCAAATAGAAAATCACATAAAAAAATCACAAAATAGAAAATCACAAAAAAAAAAAATCACAAAAAAATCACACACACACACACACACACACACAAAAATCACACACAAAAAAAGATAAATAAATAATTGATTTTTTTTTTCTTTGGGTCCCAGGAGGATATGAAAAAAACATTACACCTGCACTCCTATGGTTCAGTAATATTTAATGTACTTTTTTAGCCAAGGAGAAGCTAAAGTGTCAGGTCAGTGGGGCACTTTGCATGCAAATTGATTCATTTTGTTGGACTGAAATGTAGTAATTTATTAAAATACAGCAGGACCTCTGTATATTCCTGAAGCTTAACGAGGATATTTGACTTAATGGGGTATAAACACACGGAATATTTTTAAATCACCACAGGCTGTGTCCAACTGTCCACAATATTCCAACTTAGGGCACTCACGCATTTTTAGTGGTGTCCGAATGTCCAGTTGGTGAAAAAGTAGTGCACTCAAAATTTCCCACAATGCACCTTGAAAAGTAGGGGACATCGGATATGATCATTATTTATGACACAAATCAAATTTTATCAGAGTTATAGCGGATTTTTTTTCACCTAAAAGCCAGAGTCGTGTGACCTGAATGTAGTGAGCCGTGTGTCTGAATCTCTCTGTAAATGAGTCACTGTAGGGGGCGCTAAAGAGTGCGGGACTGTGTAGAATGAGGGGCTAGGGGTTAGGGGGGACATTCGGACACGGTCCATGTGACATTCACTGTGTGCACATGGACGAGTGTAATCCGATTGCAAACGGATTGGGATCGTATCGAATTCATGTCCACAGGCTAAGGATCGTATAGGGATTGGTTTCCCGAATTAGGCCGATAGTAATCCGCTCGGTGCCGCCTTGTGCACAATATCGGATCAGATTGGCGTACTGCGCATGCGTGGGAATTTTCACCAGGGATTTCTCCCGGAAGTGGCAGGAGGCGCCGACGCCGTCATAAGTAGCGATTGTTGCCGGAAAAGTCAGACGAAATCATGGCTGCGAAGAAAGAATGCACAACACGTACACCAATGCTGCTCTGTCAAACTCCTCGAGCGCCATCTTTGTATACCGCCACATAGTTTGTTTTTATTGAGTAGCCATCACCCAGAAGTAATAGTAGTGTAGCAGAGCCGGCCAGGTCGCTGACCATTATCTGATTACATGAGTTTCATGTGCACTTGGATCTAAGGACAGACCACCTGCCGAGTAACGGGATCAGATTTGGAGAAATCCAATCCGATCCGACCATGTGCACGCAATCACTCAGTTAGTCCACTTCTTTATACAGTCTACGCACACAATCAACATGCATCCCACTAATGAAACTACTGCACATCGCACCAGGTTTGTGAAGTTGTGTGCAGTTTTGTGTCATGTTTTTTATATTTATGGAGAAAACATGCCTGGATGACATATAAACCCACTTCAGGCATATTTTTGATGAGGGAACAGTGTTATAACACGGTAGAAAGCTCAAACAAATTGATTTTGCATAATACCTCCTCGTTAATAAATTACAAGAGTCTTAGGTTCTTATTGCGATCACTGAATGACACTGAACCTGAAAAGACTGTTTGCAATTACAACTGAAGGTTCTCCTAAATGTACCTGACATCACCACTGCAGATGAGACTGTGGGAAATTATTTGTTTTCTTCCGCTTCATCCGTACTCCAGGTTGCGGGGGCAATAGTCCAAACAGATCTGCCGCCCAGATCTCCCTGCACCGGCCCCCGTGGATCCTCCTGTGGGTGGTGGGTCCACAGGAGGACGGCCCCACGTCGCTCCTTCGGGCAACCGACCTTGATGTATTTCGTGTCATGGAGGCTCTCTACCAGTGTACCAGACACTGGAGGCGAGGTGGGGTTAAGTGTCTTGCCCAAGGACACAATGGCAGCACCCATCCGTGGGAGCTGGAACCGTGCCACCAACACGTGGGCCAGTGGATCCGACCGCTCGATGCATGTCGAGAACGGGATTCGAACCACCAAGCTCTCTACCAAGCCCCGGAAATTATTACTGATACTAAATACTTTTTTTTTTTTTTAGGAAATTATTACCGATACTACAAAAAAAAAAGGAAAAAAAAAGAAAGTTCTAAAAAGAACAGTTCTACAGCTATACGTCTTTATTTTACATTTTGTTCATCGTAAATCAGTAAAGTTGTATGTGATTTAAAGGGCCCATATTACAACATTTTCTAAATAACTAAATTACTACACTAAATTATTATTTCTAATAACTAAATAACATTATTTCCTCATCAAACCCTGCATATTTAGGCTGAGTTCTTCTCTCAAACAGAAAAACACTCTGTTCCACCTTGTGATGTCGTGTTTTTAAACCGGCGTACACCTTCACTAGAAACATTTGAACGATTTCAGGCCTGGAGCTGCCAATCTCTCCTAAATAAAAGGTAAAAAGCAGCTGTTAACTTGAAAACTACACTACATGACATTACAAGGTGGAACAGAGCGTTTTGAGCTTTGGAGATGTACAGACTGATAATAAAGAGCTACTCAAACATGTGAATGAAACAAAACACGACTCCAGGTTTGCTTTTGATGAAGTAACAATATAAGATGGCTTAAAGCTCACAAGAATCTATTTTGTGTCATATAAACCCTTGAATAGGTCCACCGACTTCCTGTTCAGAATTTCATTACGGATTCTCTGCTTCTACATCTTCATTGTGGCATTTAATCGTAAAAAGCAGTAGATTTTTCATCACTGTTTTTAGCTTGTGAAAATGGCTATGCAACATTTTCTAATTAAACCCTATTTGACCTGAAGTAGCCATAGTTTTTTTCAGAATCTCTCAATACAGGGACGAGGATAAGGGGGATAAGCAAATGGACATTTTCTGAGCACTCAAACCTCAATGAAATCAAAATTATAATTAACCTTCGACATAACCATTCATTAAAAAGTATTGTATATAAATAAATAAAAGCATGGATTCAGCAGCAGTGGTCTTTACAACCCGCCAAAGCTTTCAACGTCACTTACAGACCGAACATAATGGAACGCTACAATGATTTTATTTGATTAAGTTAGACAAATTATAATCCATACATTAATAGGCAATTTATAAAAGGGAAAAAAAGAAGACAATGATGTCTAGATGAAAAAAAAAATGGGCCATTTTCTCAGTTTTCCCAGATTTTGTCAGAGTTACTACCACCAACGGAGCCCCAAGAAAGTCGTCATCCGCACGTTTCCAAAGTCTTCCGTTTTTTTTTTTTGTTTTTTTTTGGCGTAAGCCTGAACCTCAGATGAAATCAAAACTATAATTAACCTTTGATGTAACCATTGTTTAAAATGGTTACGTCAAAGGTTGTTTTTATGTTTGTGATCATAACACATGTACTAAATTGTGACTGAACACGCCCAAAGAGGCTACAGCTCGGGATTAGTGAAACCCAGATAATCGAGTTTTTAGTCATTTTTTTCTAAATTTGTAATTTTCGTTTTTTTGCAGAATGTGCTAGTTGAGATCATGAAGAACCCACCCCATGTTTCAGATAACAGCATTGACTGCTTAAAATCAGATATTTTGTCTGTGATATTGGCTTGTTTTTCAGAAAGAACTGGACTAAACCAGGACTAAACCAGGACTAAACCAGGACTAAACCAGGACTAAACCAGGACTAAAGCAGGACTAAAGCAGGACTAAACCAGGACTGAACCAGGACTAAAGCAGGACTAAACCAGGACTGAACCAGGACTAAACCACGACTAAGCCAGGACTAAAGCAGGACTAAAGCAGGAATAAACCAGGACTAATCCGGGACTAAACCGGGACTAAACCAGGACTAAAGCAGGACTAAACCAGGACTAAAGCAGGAATAAACCGGGACTAAAGCAGGAATAAACCGGGACTAAAGCGGGACTAAACGAGGACTAAAGCGGGACTAAACCGGGACTAAAGCAGGACTAAACCAGGACTAAACCAGGACTAAAGCAGGACTAAAGCAGGACTAAACCGGGACTAAAGCGGGACTAAAACGGGACTAAAACGGGACTAAAGCGGGACTAAACCGGGACTAAACCGGGACTAAACCAGGACTAAAGCAGGACTAAAGCAGGATTAAAGCAGGACTAACGCAGGACTAAACCAGGACTAAACCAGGACTAAAGCAGGACTAAAGCAGGATTAAAGCAGGACTAAAGCAGGACTAAACCAGGACTAAACCGGGACTAAAATGGGACTAAGGTGTGTGTGAAAGTTTACGAGCTGTTTTCAGCCCTTAGCAAAATCCCATGTGCTGCTTTCAAACGGCCACAACTTCTTCAAATGTTCTCAGATTTCCATGTGTGAGGCATCATTGGAAATCTTAGAATCTACACTTTCAGAATCTGTGAATAACTCAAAATGCCTCCCCCCTTGTGTCTGGTTTTGCTGCGGTCAGTCACAATTGTCTAATGTCTGCAACTGCAACATATTTTCTATTGTATGCTATATCTTTATGTCTGGGACTGCGGATGGAAATTAGCGCTGTGCTAAATCTAGCATATTTACGTCGGTTTGTGTGATCTTATACAAATTGTGCGTTCATTAATATGCATTGTCCCTTCCAAATAAACGAACAAATAAATAAAAATAAATAAAAAAACGTACAGTATATAAATAAATAAAAGCATGGATTCAGCAGCTGCGTCTTCACAACCCGCCAAAGCTTTCGACGTCAACGGGAAGTCGTTATCCGCGCGTGTTTCCAAACGTCTTCCGGTTTTGTGGCGTAAACGTGAGTCCATTGATCCTGGTTCAAAGTTCGGTAGGTTTTGGGGAAGATGTGCAGTATACAGATTTGATATATTTTTAACGACTCTGTACCTGATTTTTCCCAGGTATTTGAGCAAATTTTGTCTTGCCCCAGTACAGATACAGCTCTGGAAAAAAAAAAAAAGTGATCAGTTTTTCTGATTTTACTACTTATAGGTTTGTGTTTGGGCAAAAGGAAAAAAAAAATTGAGTCTATAAACTACTGACAACATTTCCCCCAAATTCCAAATAAAATATTATCTTTAAGAGCATTTATTTGCAGAAAATGACAAATGTTCAAAATAACAAAAAAGATCCATGTTTTCAGACCTTAAACAATGCAAAGAAACAAGATCAAATTTATTTAAAACAACATAATACTAATGTTTACACTTAAGAAGAGTTCAGAAATCAATATTTGGTGCAATAACCCTTATTTTTAATCACAGCTTTCATGCGTCTTGGCATCCACAAGTCTTTCAAATTGTTCTTGGGTCCTAGTTTAGTCCTGGTTTAGATCTGGTTTACTCTTGGTTCAGACCGGGTTTAGTCCCCTTTTTAACCTGGTTTAGTCTTGGTTCAGACCTGGTTTAGTCCTAGTTTAGACCTGGTTTAGTCTTGGTTCAGACCTGGTTTAGTCCTGGTTCAGACCTGGTTTAGTCCCAGTCTTTCACATTGTTCTTGGGTGACTTTATTCCACTCCTGGTGCAAGAACTGAAGTAGCTCAGCTTTGTGTTTGTGTTGAATTCCACAGACGCTGAAATGGAATGGCTGTAATACATGTAGAGATGCTGATTTCACACAAAAAATGCAGTGGTCTCTTATGTTTTTTCCAGAGCTGTATATTATATTGTCCGATAATCAGGAAGTGTGCATTAGCATGTTAGTTCTTGTTAGCTATACAGTGACAGGAAAACTCTCTTTTGGTCTCTGAAAGTTGCATGTAGCATTTATAAACGCATGCTCTGAATGCATAAGGTATAAGTGAGGAATAACTTTGGACCACTGCAAACCATAAGATCTTTTTTCCCATTTTAAGAAAATCAGATACTGCAATCATAAAGGAAATACCAACACAACCCAAAGTTTCAAGCCTGAATATTTTATAATAGAGGTAATTTGATATTCCCCAAGACGTGCGGAGATACCACTCAACTATTGCTATGGTCCATTTGCTGATCTATCTTCTTAAGTGCTTCACCATTTGGCTCACGGTAGCTTTTGCAATCAGCCCCTCTCATATTTGACTCTTTTGGGAGTAAAGTTCGGGAAATACTTGTACAGTAAAAAGGAGAGGGGTTTTTGTTCGGTTGAAGTGAATTCCTTAAGTGAAGGCTGCACACACAAATGTCTGAATGGAGGTTTTCATTCTTGGCAGATCATTTCAGATGTTGGAACAAAAAACAGAATACACACAACTAAAACCCGACTAAAGACTCCAGGTAAATTTACAAAAGAAGGATACAAAACTAGGGATGCACCGATACGGATACTGGTATTGAATACCATGTATGAAAAATAACATGTTCTCCTTGTTGGGCCTTTTATTTGATGTAATAAGACTACTACTACTACTACTACTACTACTACTACTACTACTACTACTACTACTACTACTACTACTACTACTACTACTACTACTACTGCTACTACTGCTACTACTGCTACTACTACTACTACTACTACTACTACTACTAGTACTACTACTACTAGTACTACTACGAAGGCCAAGAAGCCTACTACTACTATGAAGACGTACGAAGACTACTACTACTACTGCTACTGCTACTACTACTACGACGACTACTACTACTACAAAGACTACTACAAACACCAAGAAGACTACTACTACTACTACTACTACTACTACTACTACTACTACTGCCTCGAAACTACTGCTACTACTACTACTACTACGAAGGCTACTACTATGAAGACCAAGAAGACTACTACTACTACTACTACTACTACTACTATTACCACGAAGGCTACTACTTCTATGAAGACCAAGAAGACTACTACTACTATGAAGACTACTACGAAGACTACTATGAAGACCAAGAAGATTACTACTACTACTGCTACTACTATGAAGACTACTACTACGAAGACCAAGAAGACTACTACTACGAAGACCAAGAAAACTACTACTACTATGACGATTACGAAGACCAAGAAGACTAATACTACTATGAAGACTACTACGAAGACAACTACGAAGACCAAGAAGACTACTACTACTACGAAGACTACTATGAAGACCAAGAAGACTACTACTACGAAGACCAAGAAGACTACTACTACTACTACGAAGACCAAGAAGATTACTACGAAGACTACTATGAAGACCAAGAAGACTACTACTACTACTACTACTACTACTATTACTACGAAGGCTACTACTACTACGAAGACCAAGAAGACTACTACTACGAAGACTACTACAAAGATTACTACAAAGACCAAGAAAACTACTACTACTATGAAGATTACGAAGACCAAGAAGACTACTACTACTACTAAGACCAAGAAGACTACTACTACTACTACTACTACTGGCTGATTTTGGTCTAGAATGTTTGAAGTATTAGCTCTTCTGGAGTTATATGAAAAATAAATAACTTCTTTTGTGTTTTGTTAACAGTGTTTCAAGTCATTTTCCTTCCCCACACGGGTATCGGTTCATATCGGGTATCGGCAAGCAGCCCCATACGCAACAATACATTTCAACTTGACAAACCTGATGCGTGGTGTTGTAGTTTCGTTAGCGGGTGCAAAACACAAACAAAACAAAACAGAATCTTATTAAACATGTTAATACGTTATTTTCGGGGAATACAGTATTTTCAAAACATGGTGGTTTACATATGTTGTGTTAGCAATCAATACCCCATAGACGAGTAAAAGCCCCTCTTTAATTTGTAAGCAGTAAAAAACAGTTTGGTTTTTAATTGTATTGCAGGAGCAGCTCTGAGGTCTCTGGTGTAAACTGATGCTTTGGAATAAACTCACATTTACATAAGTGTACGCTGTGAGCTGCGGGTTACTGCACACAAATTGCGGTCACTACAAACACAGGGATAATGTGTATTAGAGCCCCAGTGCTAAAGAGCTTCTAAAAGACTTGGAAATAGGACCTTGTCTTTACTTTAAAGTGTGTAAAAAGTAAAGTAAGTTTAAAGTAAAGCATCAAGCACAAAGTCATGTTTAAAAGGCAATAAAGACCACTATAAAGAATGATATGTTTACATTAAACATGACAAAACAAACCAGACACTGACACTGAAATAGAAAATGTAAATATTAAAGATGTAAAGATGTAATTTTCCGGAGGTGGCACATCACATGATTACTTGCAAATATAAAATTAAAACCATACTTCAGAGCATTCTCCGTGGAGGAAAATATGGTTTATATTCTACTGTGGAAGATTACAGCCAATGGAGCAACATTTCCATGGAACCAAGCAGGAGGAGGCCCTATTTCAGGCCAAGTAAGAATCAGGTTTGCGGAGATGCAAGCCCACTCAGAGTAAGGAAAAACTTTTATTTTAGTGTATTTTTTTATACTGTGGCCTTAAGTGCATAGAAAAAGCCAATGTGATGGTTGGAGAAGCTGTGACTGGCAGTGCGTCTGTCAGAGTGCCCCAGGGCAGCTGTGGCCAATGCTGAGGGGGTTTATTCCATGCAGGAAATTGTAAACATCACTTTTCCAACTTTTCCTTGCCTCAAGTGGAGTAATTCAAGTATCTTGGGGTCTTGTTCACGAGTGAGGGGGATTGACGGCGGATTGGTGCAGCGTCGGCAGTGATGCAGTCGCTGTACCGGACCGTTGTGGTGAAGAGGGAGCTGAGCTGATTTACCGTCAATCTATGTTCCTCTCCTCACCTATGGTCATGAGCTCTGGGTAATGAAACGAGTTTCCTCCGCAGAGTGGCTGGGTGGTCCCTTAGAGATAGGGTGAGGAGCTCAGTCACATGGGAGGAACTCGGAGTAGAGCTGCTGCTCCTCCATGTCGAGAGGCACGTCCCACCGGGAGGAGGCCCCGGGGAAGACCCAGGACACACTGGAGGGACTATGTCTCCCAACTGGCCTGGGAACACCTTGGGGTCCCCCCGGAGGAGCTGGAGGAAGTTTCCGAGGTGAAGGAAGTCTGGGAGTCCCTGCTTAGACTGTTGCCCCCGCGACCTGCCCCGGGTAAGAGGAAGAAAATGGATGGATGGACTTTTCCAACTATTTCTGGTGAGGCATTTCCAATCATCATCAAAGTCTCAAGACTGTTTCCAAACGCACAATTTTGAGAAGAAAAATGACTCTTTTTACTTCTATGGGGTCTTAACTGCTAACACAGAACATATTCAGATCACCGTGTTATTTTTATTGTTTTGAAAATGCAATATAGATATTAACATGTGTAACTCACTCCCCATCAGAGTGCCATCATATGACATTTGGTGTGCATTTCGCTCATGAAACTACTGCACATCGAATCAGGTTTGTGAAATTGTAGTATATCGTATCATGCTTTTGTATATTATGAAAAATTTAATCAGAATCTTACAGCTAACCGTAAGAAATGTTTGAATAGGGCTGAGGAGAGAACTCTAAATTACTCAAACATGCATGGACAGCATACAAAACCTTTTCAGGCACATCTCATGCACATCAATTTTGCATAATACTCCCTCGTTAAGGTTTGCTTTGTGTACAATCTTACAAACCCCAATCAAGTCCAGCGTAAACACAAACTTGTGATTGCATTTGCTCTTGGTTCAGCCCCGTGTGCCGTCACAGGAGCCCAGTGAATTAAAACCTGATGAAAACCCGAAGATTTCTGACCTAACTTCACGTGTCACACAGGCTGGAGCTGCGCAGATAATCTTTTAAACAGATTCCGAGGCAGACAGATGATTAAGACGCGAATCACGTGCTGCTGTGTGACCAGATGCATAATTCATTGCAGTGGGGATTAGAGGTGATCGGACAAGACTGAAAGATAAATGTTTCCTCAGAGTTACCTCAAACATACTGTAATATCCACATGCACTTTACTATTACACTTTTTACACTTTTATCTCATGTGCTAATGCTTAAAGATCCTATAGTTCTCAAAATTGACCTCTGTGAGCTTTAAGACGTGTTATAATGCTGTTATCTCTTCAAAAAACCTACCTGGAGTTGTGTTTTGTTTCATTCACACGTTTAAGTAATCCTTTATTATTAGTCTGTTTACATCTGCTCCATCTTCTGTTTACAAGTCAACAGCTCCTTTTACCTTCTTGGGCTGAAACAATTCAAATGATTCTAATGAACTTTAACTTCTTTAAAGACAATACAGTAAAGTGTATTTACCTTTCTGTTTAAATTCGAATGCAGCTTCTCACCTGCTGTGTGGTTCTGGGCCGAAGGAGGTGTCAAGAATCATTCAAAAGACAGACGCTCTGATAGTGTAATACTATTTATTACAAAAACAGAGTATAGCCAATTAGCAGACATAAGGTCTGGGCGATTACCTCTCGCCAATCCGGTACAGCTCTCTCCCAGAACTGATAATGACATCAGATTATATAGATTTTCTATAGGACGTCCCCCTGTGGTCTAACCACTATCTTGTCCAAAGACTTGTCCAGAATGTAAACATTTTGTACTCAAGACTAAGACATTACATCTCCATATTTGGAATGAACTCAAACACCTCTTAGCATTAAGATCTTAAAGTGGGCTATAGGCTCCCAAGACTCGGTGAAAAACGGTGAATGCCAGATTCCACACCTTGTTGATGTTTCGGCTGCTGCATCTTCAGAACTGTCCGTCCTTCAGCCTGAACACATCATCTTTAAAGGTCCCATGGCATGAAATTTTCACTTTCTGAGGTTTTTGAACGTTAATGTGAGCTCCCTTACCCTGTTTAGGGCCCCTCCCATGGCTAAAAGTTGCGAAATGTCTAAACTGAGCATTTGCTGTCCTTTTCTGCGTTAGAAAAAAACACAGCTCAAACGGGCGATTCTGAACAAGGAAACTTATTGACGTCACATCGAAAAAAGAAATGCAAATGCAGTTCCACCACCGTCTGGATGTCCACCCCCTGTCTCTGCAAATCAGAGAGTTTGGACTGCGAAGGAGCTACGCAATGCGAAATGCGTTTTTTATTTGCCTGGAGGCACGTGCGAGTGTTTCTAGGCTCGGAAGTCCTTTACCCGACCCTCTGGACCTCTGAAACAGCAGTGGTTTAATTTTATTTTCTGTGAAAATGTGTTTTTTTCATTGAAATTTCTCTCCTTTCTTCCTCCACGCTTAAAACGCGGAAGTGGGAGACAGCGCACCTAACCAACCGCGTATTTGCCCCCCCCCCCACCCGCTCCTCTAACCCTATCTGTGTCCTTCTCATTTGCATTCAAGCAACAAGGCCCAGAATGAGTTGTTCAGAGAGCGATATTCTGACTCTGACTGTGTACATGTGTCTTTCTCATGCACTGAGTCTTGATTTTGAAGAAGGATTCATTTACAGTATTAGGGAACCATTAATGCACCATATAAAAGCATCAAGAAGTACCATGTCATGGGACCTTTAAGGAGGGGGGTTCTAAGGGCCTGTTGACACGAGAACGCTTACAGGTAAAAATGACAAAATATTTTATCGGAAGTGCCTATTGTTTAGACGGTGACGGCGTTTTGAGGGCTTAAAAACTCAAAAAACTTAAATCGCCCTCCAAAGTGGAAAACATGAATATGCTCCACTGTAGCATTTTCGTCTACACTGCCCAAGACGCAAAACTCTGGTCAAATCTGCTGATGTCGCGTACGTTTTTACGTCACATCGGTCCATATCAGGGTACTTTGTTTTTGCAGGACTCCCAGTCCACACCTTGTTGTGCCTTTGTTGCTTTGTAGTCTAACGTGGTCTGAAGCAATCCAACTGAACTTCTTCGTCCGACCACACACATTTACTGGCAGCCATGTTTTGTTTTGCTTTTCGCGGCGCAGATGAGAAGGAAGATTCTACACATGTGCGCGGACATAGTGATAATGTATCACAGCACCACCTAGCCGCCTGGCATGCATAACCAATCCAATTCCACACACTTTTGCGTCACCGTATGCACGCAGATTTTCTCCCGAAAATGCTCGTCTAAACGCGGAATAAAACGTGAAGACGCGATGCCACTTTTCTGTTTTCTGTTCAGACCCTCATCATATAAACATAGCCTAAATCAGCTGGGTGACCATTTTGGACTGGAGACGGAGCCCCCACCATTACAGCTACCCACCGTCAATAAAAATCTTTATCGTATTTCCTTGTCGCAGTGTGGTTCTTGCTCGTGAATGGACCTTTAAGTTAATAACTTACACGAGTAAGTGGCACACACATGCAGTAGAACATCACACAGGACGCTGTTGCTTGGACTCGAGGACGGGACTGTGAGTTCCTGTGGCCCTGCAGGTGCTCACAAAGATAACACTCCGCTGTCCAGAAGAGGATCCTCCTTCACGCGCCGATGTACACTATAAAAACTATAAACACACACATCTCAGGGCCGTCCTCCGGTCTGTTCTGGAGGGCCTGTAGCTGCACTGTTCACTTTACCGATACAAGACTCAATAAACCTCCTGATGTAATTTAATTGACTTATATTATACTTTAAGATTGTAGTAAAAGACGAAGAAAGGGAATAATGAAGGTTAAAATAATATTAGTTAAGTTTAGTGATTAAAAGTGTTTATTAAAAAATAAAACAAATAGAGAGGGAAAGGGAAATTAAATTGGACAAAATTATAGATGTATAAGAGGGTATAGCAGTTGTTGTGGTTATGCTGCGCTACCACATTTGTTTTATTTAATTAAACTTGTGTGTGTTTGGGGGAAGGTGTGGGCAGTTTTTGTTGTTTTACATTTGTTTTTTGGTAAATAAAAAAAACAACAATGTGTTCTGGGCAGCAGATCTGCTTCGACTGCTGCCCCTGCGACCCAGAAAATGGAAACGCGGAAGAAAAAAACGTCTGACTTTACATTTGATTCACAGTCCTCTTTGACGTTTACATCAGAAACGAACATCCTTACAACACATTAGGGTGAGTTGTTGTACAGTTGTAGGGAGTATTATCTGTCCCTCTATAGTCTGGTGCAGTGGGTGAGCAGGAGTGTCCATGATGGAGAGCAGTTTGTCCAGTGTCCTCCTGTCCCTCATTCAGTCTTACTCTCCAGCTCACAGCCGATCACGTGACCAGCTTTACGGATCAGTTTGTCAATCCGTCCGATGTCCCTTTTACTGGTGCTGCTCCCCCAGCAGACCACAGCGAAGTCCAGAGCGCTGGCCTCCACAGACTGGTAGAAGATCTCCGGTAACTTTCTGTACACTTTGAAACAGTGGACACAAGTGTAATAAAGTGGAGAGTGGGTCTTCATCTGCCGTACATATCCGCCTAAAAGCCACGGGCCACTCCTTTGAGGACAGTGAGGTACAGATCTTGACCAGAGAAAATAACTGGTTTGAGAGGGGAGTTAAAGAGGCTATTTTTGTCAAGAAAGAGAATCCTTCCTTGAACAGAAATGGAGGTCTCAGACATCATTTGTCTCCCATCTATAACTCTATCCTCAAACCTAAATCAAAACAAACAAAGAAAACAATAGTGCAGCAGGTCAGGTCCAGAGGTGTGAAAACACCATTATGGTCCTGAATGGTTCTGCTAACAAGACCCACACTCCACTCCCACTGCAGATCTAATAGGCCCAACTAACTAACACAAACTGTAAACAAGTAGGTGTGGTAGTCTCAGAGTCATTTCAATGTAGTTAGCTCCACCAGCGTCTGACCAGAACTGAAGAAGCAGCTTGGATGAGCTGAGAAACGTATTCCACCAAATAAACTTTGTCCAGTTGACAAATTGAATTTCTCCTTTTGCCGTGGATTCTACCTGGACGACTGAAGGATTGAGTCAAGGCAGTGGTTGCTGCTTTTGTGGCTACAACACTGTTTTTGAAGAGCTCGGTTTATCATGAGATTTTAACAAACTAAGAAGTGCAGCATGTCAAAGGACTCAAGTAAAGGACTGTTGGAGGGGCAAGCTGAGGAGCCACAGACTTTGAGGGAATGGACCATTTCATCACTGACTGAACCACCAGAGCTGAGTAAAAACATTGACATAATCGTATGTTTGTGGTCCCGGTAATGCAGGAAACTCAAGAAATGTCTCTGTCACGACAATATTCAGCCTTAAAATACTGTTTTATAGATTTTTCTTCACAAACTCCAACTTGATTAATGTAAAACTATTACTATATTCCCTTGCCGAGAATATAAGTAATACTTAGAAACCCGTCCGTGCAGTTTGCTGTCAACAGTATAAAATATAACATTGTTTTTGGGGATGTTACACACACTGGATCAATGATGAAATGGGTCTAGAATATAAAGTGTTTATTTATTTATTCTTTATCTTCAAAAAGTTTTGTTTTTAGACGAGTGAAGCTGCACCTGATTCTTACCGTCTTAAAAACGTGAAAAACAGAGCTACTTCATTTGAAACGGTTTGCAGCGGTCCAAAGTTCTTCCTCACTTCTGCATTCAGAGCGTCATAATTATTCACCACTATCAGTTTTGTACTTGCGCTTTTCCCAACTCTCACAGACCAGACTGCAACGCTAATGGCAACTAGCATGCTAATTTAGACTTAGACAAACTTTATTGATCCACATAGGAAATTATTTGTGTACAGTCACTCACTCATCAAATATAATATCTAACAGAGAGTAACAAAAAACAGATGGAATAGCAAAAAAATAAATAAAGCGCAAGAGACCAGTGTCAAATGAGACATAATTATAATTATACAAATAAAAAATAAGTGTATATGTACAAATCAGTATAAAACAGAAAAATAAGTAATAAAATATAAAATAGAATATCAAATCCCAGCTATATACAGTTGTAGGGAGTATTATAGTATGAATGCAGTCCTGTATCTCCATTATATTTAAAAGAATAAAAGCAGAGACAGATAGTGATGAGACAAGTTACAGAAAAGCCTTTTATTAAGACGTCCAATTTCAAAAAGACGAAATTTGATGTTTAATTTCAGCTGTTGGGGTTTGTCGGCACAGAGAAAAATATTCTGAAGGGTGTTAGAAAGAGGACAGCCATTTTCTCTCAAATACATAAAAGTATTTTGGTCTGGGGGCCGTATCCAACCTACTTTGATCCCAAAGGGGCCGGATCAGAAAACTCATGGCAAATATACCCCAAAAATAGAAATAAGTCCAAATATTTGTGCAGAGAAATGGAAATCTATTACAGAAGTCTTTTTTATTTGATGAACTCTTTCTTTTACAAAAAATTATAATATTATGAACAACCTGAAACTTTAAGAAAAATGCGATTTCAACACAAGCGTACAGGTTTCCCATTCGCCTCTGTGAACAAATAGGAATTAGTCAATTTTTCTTGGAAAATCCTGCACTCGGCGTCCACTTTTCTCATTTTGGACATTTTGCTGATGAGGGTGTCACGGTCAACAGTCAAAACGATGGTCCTTTAAGAGCTTTTTGAGAGAGGCAAGTCTTCATTTGTGCTGCTCTGGTGGGAGGGGCCACGTACAGAGGCACTGGAGACGCTGCTATGCTAAACTGCACAGAAAAGAGGTGCAGAAAATTACCAATATTTTAAAAGAAAATTAAAATAAAATTAAAATATTTTAACAGAAAATCAGCGAGGGGCCAGATTAAAGGTCTTGGAGGGCCGGATCTGGCCCCCGGGCCGCATATTTGACACCCCTGGTTTAGAGCATTTATTTGCAGAAAATAACAAATGGTCAAAATAACAAGAAACAACAATGCAAAGAAACAAGACCAAATTCATTTTAAAACAACATAATACTAATGTTTACACTTAAGAAGAGTTCAGAAATCAATATTTGGTGCAATAACCCTTATTTTTAATCACAGCTTTCATGCGTCTTGGCATGCTCTCCACAAGTCTTTCACATTGTTCTTGGGTGACTTTATTCCACTCCTGGCTGGTGCAAGAACTGAAGTAGCTCAGCTTTGTGTTTGTGTTTGTGTTCAACAGACGCTGGAATGGAATGGCTGTAATACATGTAGAGATGCTGATTTCAGAAAAAAATGCAATGGTCTCTTATTTTTTTTTCCAGAGGTGTATATAATATTTGTATTAATATATTTGTATTTGAAAATGCCTTAAATCACCTGCTGGGTCTGAATAAAAATGGGTGGAAATAAAAGTGAAGTTAAATTTTTAAGTTCAGTTCTAGTGCATATTCTCAATGTGTTCTTGTGTTCTTGGGCAAGACACTTTCTCAGGGCAGCTGGATGGTTCACTTTTGCTTGAGTGTTTAGTGGTTTGTTGAATTAAAAAACTGTACAAAAAGGGCCACTGTGTATTGCGCTTTAGATTCGTGTGCATTATTCATTAATTTCACACTCAGCCGCTAACCTGCCTCACACCAGATTGATGTGCGTGTGACTCTGAATTAAATTCTGCTCATTATCAGTCTGGAGCGGCTCTCACTGAAAGTCAACGGGAGACGCAGAACATCATGACGTCTGAAGCATCACAACAGCGGAACAAGCTGAAAAATCATCAATCAGTTCAGGTGAGAGCAAAGACTGTGTAAAGAAGCGGACTGAACGAATGTGACGTCACCCAGCTCCACTCAAATGAAGCTCGTGATGCTCACAGTTACAGGGGCGAGTCAGGCCTTATAGCAAAATAAAAACACCAGGTAGAGCGGGTTAGTACGAACATTTTAAGACCGACATGAAGAGGTTCGCTGCAGCAGTTACAGAGAGAGGAGCTACAATATTCCAGTGTAAGTCCATGGGAGCACATTTTTCACAAACTAAATAGTCTATATTGACTCTAAAATAATCTGATGTACGTCTGTCGGCGTCACCATGTTTGTTTGGTTCGTTCAAGCGTGATTGGTCCACCTGCCCAGTAAACTGTGTAGCGGGCACATGCCGGATGGATTATTATGAGTTTGTGAACGTGCAAATCGTGAGTGATGGGTGCTGGTAAAAACCCAACATATTCTGTACACAGGAAAGGAAGACAAGAGAGATTAGGTTTTTTCACTTGCAAGTGGAGAACAGTCAGAGAAATACGGCCAGGTTACAACATTGCTCTCGGCCCATATTTTGCTCTGAGCGTCCTGGTTCTCTGTGCCCCCAGCTTGCTATTTATTCAGTTTTTCACATCCCTAGTTTACACGTGGTCTGTCCTGCCCATAAGGGGTGGGGGAACATGTGGCAGGACAGCCGACAAAACATAATCATTAAAACCAAAACATAATCATAACACCCAACACACTTATAAGATAATTCCCAGATATGACATCTTTCACAGGAACAATGTCCCTGAAACTTAGATACTGGAGGAGCCAAGCTGTCTGCTTACGTCTCCCCTCGGATATCTGGCCTTTCTGCAACTCAAAACATATCACAAGTCATGCACACATTTGAAACTTCATTTCTAAAGATTAAAGAATCACAAAAGTTAATAATATATAATTATTCCATCATTTCCCTCCTGTTTATTAATTTTTGTTGTATCCCGTGTAACCTCTTCTTTGCAGATTTTCAGTTACCCGTTCATTGTTATTGTACACTCAATTCTCAATTTCTTGGAATAAGTCAGTCAATTCATTTTGTAAATCTGTTTCTTCGTCAATGGGTGTCAATAGAGTGCCATTATAACCTGCCAGCAAATGCATCATCACTTCCTTGTCTTGTGGTAAGGGTGAGATGGCAGTTGTAATTAGTCTATTAATTAATGCTCTTAGACATGGAATACAACAACACCCACATAAGGTCAAAATTGCTGCAAATACTGCTACTGACATTAGGACTGATGTTACCAGGGCTTTGTATTTTCCAAATACATCCAGCCAGCCATCCCACATGGAAGTATCTACCCTCGATTGGTCCTTCATTCGCTTGTTCATAGCTCTTAGGCCATCCAAGGCCTTAGTGAGTTTACCTTCGGGAGCGGTGTTATTCGGGACAAACGCACAACACACATCCCCAAAGATTGCACACACTCCTCCTTTCTCGGCTAATAATATGTCGAGCGCTATGCGATTCTGGAAGGCCATGAGTGAGGTAGCTTTAAGTTGGTCATGTACAGCAGATAGTGCAGTTTCGGTGTAGTTGCCAAGTTTCTGGACGTTATAGTGGATGTAGTTGATTCTGTCTACATTTTTGTTAGGCGTAATTGGAAGGAATGCAGCTATAACTGGTGTATTTTCAAATCCTGCTGCTATTTCAAAAGATCAAAGTTAGCTTTTATTGTCAATTCTGCCATATATGTTCAACATACAGTGAAATTTCGTTTCTCTCTGGCCAGGTAGGGCAAAAAGACAGTGTACAAAATACAATATGAAGACAAAACACAACAAAAACTATCTAAGACAGAGATCTAAAGTTAAACTAAAGTCTAAGATCTAAAATCTTAAAACAGTCCAACATAATAAATAAACACCTATATACAGATTTCCAAAGTGTGCAGTGTGCATCAAAAATGTGCAATAGAATGTGCATTGGAGTTAAGATAAAATAAATGTGCATCAGTGCAACAGTCGTCCTTAGCAGCAGTTTTTGAAAGGGTCTTGAGTGATATATTTGATTTGCTAATTTATATTCGTCAGGCACGCCCCCTAGGGACGCCCACAGCGTCAATATAGGTTGGGTCATCCTCTCCTAACCACGGGGTGTGGCTAGTTCGCTTCCTTCTATTTAAATGTCCTGGACGCACAAGTTGGTAATGTGCACTTATTTCTTCTGCAGTCATTGGTTGGACTGTCACTGGCATAATCAGTGTAATCAAAGCACAACGAGCTGAAGTATTGGACAGTATTTTGTCATAGATCTTGTCTTCACCGCACCACCACCACACGTCTGATCTGGATATTACTTTCATGTTGTCACCTCCACTAATGTTAGTTTCACAAAATTCCTGCTGGATTCTCCCTAAGATGTTTTTTGTTCCATTGAAATTTATACACATAAACATTTTTTAAGTGCTACTTTAGCATCAAATACTGATTTAATCTTTACAGGTTGGGTGACTGGAAAAGTTTTATCTAAGTCAGAACAGTTTGGTGGATTGGTGTTAGTCATTATAGGTATTATACATGTCTCGTTAATGGGTGCAGGGACTACTTTCAGAACTGGTCTAGATCCCAAACATACTAAACAGTCTGATAGTGATGAATTAGCTGCTTGTTCCGTCATTAGCAGTTATTGTTGAGTCCTGATATTCCTGTAGCTATTAGAAACCAATCGTCTGTTTTTTGCATGTTGTTGTTTATTCTAATCATTGTACTAGTGAAAGTTCGTGGTCCTATCACTAGACTTTCCTTCTGCTGAGGCAGTTCTGTCGAGTCAGCCTGTGTTATGTTAGAACATATAAAAACTTTGTGCATGGGTCGTCTCCTGATTTATAAATACATAACAATAAGGTATAACATGGTACTTTCAGACCATGACCTCCTGATTCTATTCCTGCTTCTAATGGTTCTGCTGTTGTGTTAAAGAACATTACTAAAGTTAATTTGCCATTCAATTTAATCACTTCCATCTTAAGTCTTCTAGCCCATTTTTTTATCTGATACCATACTAGTAGGAATGTCATTACAAAGAATGTCAACAATATCCAACACATTATAGCTGTCTTTAGCCATTTTGGTATTCTATTCCTGTGATTTATCTGCATCTTTGTAGTTTATAACCTTTTTGCAATGACTTTGATGAATCCAAGTTGCTCTCTCAGCTATTTTTAGTGCTGTTGGGGTTGTTAACAATACTTGATAAGGACCTTCCCACTTAGGTGAATACCAGTGTTTTTTCTTAATGCTTTTCACCAAGATCCAGTCCCCTGGTTCCACTAACTCTTCTTCCTGTTGAGAACAGGGTTGTTCTACTTCAGTATTTTTGTTTATTTGCTTTTCAAACATTTTTCTCATGTGTGAAGCTTCCCCATCTTCCCATATTTGTTTAAATTGTGGTATTTTATATGGTCTACCAAACAATATCTCAAATGGAGTTAACCCTTGTATAGCTGTAGTATTTAATTCTAACTTGACTAAATCTAAACATTTAGTCCATGGTCTTTTAGTTTCTTCCATACATTTTTTAAGTCTGGTTTTTATAGTACCATTTCTTCTCTCTACTAGTCCTGCTGACTGTGGGTGATATGAACACAAGTTTTTTAGTTTTATATCAAATTTCTTTCCTATCAATTCTATGGTTTCATTAACAAAATGTTTAGCATTATCCGATCGGATCACTTCCACTAATCCATATCTAGGTATAATTTCTTTGCATAATGCTTTTGCTACTGTTAATGCATCTGGATGTCTAGTTGGAAATATCTCTGTCCATTTTGAAAACACATCTATGATTACTAAACAATATTTCATACCTTCACTTTGATTTAATTGAATAAAATCCATCTGTATTTCTTGAAATGGGTATTGTGGTTCTGGAAATTTACCTCTAATTGGTCTAAGATTTCCTTGTGGATTATGTTTTGCACATATTAGGCATCTTCTACAAATTTTTTTTAGTAGTTATTATTAAATACTGCGTATTTATCATAGATACCATCCCTCCTGTTGAGACATGTGATTTACCATGGCTCAATATTGCTGCGTATCTATATAAATTCTGTGGTAGTATTGGTTTATTTTCTGGTCACATATATATGTCGTTTTTTATTTGTGCTCCTTTTCTTTTCCATAAGTTTATTTCAGTTTTAGGGCTTTGTTCTTGCATGTCTTGTAGGTTTTTTTTTGTTTAGTTGGGTCCCTTCCATTAAAGAATATGTATTTATTTTGTATTCTGCTGCGTCTTTAGCTGTTTTATCTGCCATTGCATTTCCTCTTGTTACTTCATCTGTTCCTGATTTGTGTGCTGCACATTTACAAATAGCTATTTTATTTGGTAATTGTACTGCTTTTATTAATTCTGTTAATAATTCAGCATGAGTTACTGGTTTTCCTGTAGAAGTCTTCATTCCTCTATTTTTCCAATATTGTGCAAATACGTGAGTTTCGCATATGCATATTGACTATCTGTATATATTGTTACGTTCTTGCCTTTAAATAATTTGCATGCTTCTGTTAGTGCTACTAATTCTGCTGCTTGTGCTGAATAATTTGGAGGTAATTTATTTGCTTTTAAAACTTTATCTACTGTTGTTACCGCATACCCTGTCTATGTTTTTCCATAATTGTCTTTTTTAGATGATCCGTCTACAAATACAATTTCTGCTCCTTCAATTGAAGTATCTAATAAATCTTCTCTACATTTTGTTGATTGTTCTACTAATTCTTTACAATTATGTGGGATTCCGTCATCCTCAGTCGGCATTAAAGTGGCTGGATTTAATAATGTACATCTTTCTATGGTTAAATGTGGTTGTGAATATAAATTTGTCATACATGAAAGGTGTCTTGCTGGTGATAAAAATGAGTGATTGCTCTGTAATAGTAATACTGCTACAGCGTGTGGTACTTTGAGTGTTAATGTGTGAAATAACACTACTGTTGCTGAAGCTTCTACTGCTACAGGTGCTGCTTTTACTACACTGTCAAGTTTAGTTGAATAGTAGGCTATAGGTCTTAGTTTGGTTCCATGCAGTTGTGTGATTACTGACGTCATAAATATGCCTTTACAATCTACCATTTGCACGAAGGGTTTTGAATAATCCGGTAAGGCTAGACTTACACTTAAGACTAAAGTTTGTTTTAGATCACAGAATGCCTTTTCTGCTTCCTGCATCTATTTTATCTTTCATTGCAATTGGAGTCTCATATATTATCATGTTGGAGTCTCATATTATTATCATTTATTATCATTATTACTATTTTCCATTATTATTATTATTATTACGTATTACTATTTGTATTATTTATTACTTACTTTATCCCCTCCCTGCCTGCATGCACTTTTTTCCCTCTTGTCCAAATGTCCTGGAGCTACTGTGGCGAGTAAATTTCTCCTGTGTGAGATCAATATAGGCTTATCTTATCTTATATTAGTTGACTTAATGGATGTGTTAATTCTGCATAACATGGAATCCATTGTCTGCAGTAATTCGTTAATCCTAAAAAGACATCATTTGTTTTTTGGTTTCTGGTTTTGGTGCATTCAGGATAGCTGCTTTTCTGTCGTTAGTAATTGTTCTGCCTCCATTACTGAGAGAATATCCTGAGTATTTGACTTCTTGTTTACAAAATTGTACTTTATTTTTACTTGTTTTATGTCCGTTTTCTGCTAGATATTTTAATAACGGTATTGTATCCTTTTGGCATGTTTCCTTATCTGGTGATGAAATCAAAATATCATCCACGTAAAGTAAGATTTGACTTCCTCCTGGAGGTGTAAATTTAGACAAATTCGAACTCATAGCCTGTGAGTATATTGTAGGAGATTCACCGTAACCTTGTGGTAACCTGGTATAAGTATATCTTCTATTGTTATAGGTAAATGCGAATAAAAACTGGCTATCTTCACGAATTGGAATTTAAAAGAAAGCATTTGAAATGTCTATAACCGTAAAGTATTGTGAATTTGGTTGTAATGAATTTAGAAGTGTATGTGGATCAGGAACACGTGGAGCTCTCTGAATCACTGCTTGGTTTACTGCTTGTAGATCTTGTATCATTCTCCATCCTACAGATGGCGCTGCTTTTTGTACTGGAAATGACATGTATTGGCCAAAATAATGCTTGTCTAGTCCACTTGTGACATCCTGTCTCAGCTGTTGGTCCTGTAGTTATCCAGTCTGTACATTTGAGTCTTTTGAGATACACTCTAGTTTGTGGCTGCACTATGATAAATAAACTAGGACTAAACCAGAACTGAACCAGGTCTAAACTAGGACTAAAAGAGATCTAAATCAGGTCCAAACCAGATCAATGCAAAAAAAACTAAAAAATAAAAAAACTCTTTTTCTTCGGGTCCCAGGAGGATATTTGATATAATATGATAATATGAAAAGCAGAATTAGACGTATAATAGATTTGCCAGGCGGAGGCGGAGTGCAAACACGCGCCCTGGACACGGCCAAAAGGTGAGGAGTTGTACAGTTGTAGGGAGTATGTATGAAGGTAGTCCTGTATGTGGAGTTTGCGTGTTCTGCTTGTGTCTGGGTGGTCTTATTCCATATGGTAAACAACTCCAGAAGCATTACCATTTGAGAATCTGAATCTGATGTTTCTAGGGGCCTAAATTCCTCAGCTCAAGTAACTATTGTAAATATTTTTTACTCTAATAGTCTGCATAATAATCTGCATAGATCTTTTCTCTTAACTGTATTATCTCTACAGTGTTTAACTTCCCTTTAAAATTATATTTTGTTGTCCATAATTTCAGGTATTTTATTTTGTCTTTATTTTGTTGCGCAACAATTTTATAATCCTTACTCTGAAGTTTTGTCTGTTTGTTTCCCATTTTTTTGGTCAATTTAGTCCAACCTTTTTAATCCAGAGTGGAGTCACTATAGGTTGGGATGTGTTTTTGTTCAGACAGTAATAATCAGTATTGTAGTATTTTTCACTTCAACCTGTCACTGTGCAATGAGCAGGTGGAAAAATCTTGCCTCTGCATCTACAATACGTTACTGTATTATTCTGAACAGTTTATATGAATTACAGTGTTAACGGCCTGTAATTCCAGTCATACACACTTTCACACAGAACTTTTATTCCTTTGAGTACGATTTTCACGGTCTTTTATTATCTAGCCAGTAACTAACCTGTTACCCGATAAAGGGAAACCGCTTCCTTCAGTAATTTACTAACTGTATGTGACTAACCTGTCACCCGTTAGAAGGATACTACTCCACCCAGTGTTTTACTACCTGCCAGTGACTCTCCCGCCACCCGATAGAGGGACACTAGTCCACATTTTACCTAATAGAGCCTAGGATTGTTAGGGTTTTCTACGCGCTATGACCCTCAGTCACACACGTTTTAAACTTAGACGTACTCACTCAGTTCTTTTAGTCTGGTTGTCTTCCTCCTTCGGTATCCCGTCAACCCTCAGACTCCAAGCAATGGTTGAGAGTCGGCCGGTAAAGGTTTCAGATGCAGTGGCCACTGTCTTTCCCGAATCTCAGACACCTCCTGGAGTCTTTAGGTGTCTTGGGATCCGGCTTACGAAGGACCATTTGATGGGTGCTGGTAAAAACCCAACATATTCTGTACACAGGAAAGGAAGACAAGAGAGATTAGGTTTTTTCACTTGCAAGTGGAGAACAGTCAGAGAAATACGGCCAGGTTACAACATTGCTCTCGGCCCATATTTTGCTCTGAGCGTCCTGGTTCTCTGTGCCCCCAGCTTGCTATTTATTCAGTTTTTCACATCCCTAGTTTACACGTGGTCTGTCCTGCCCATAAGGGGTGGGGGAACATGTGGCAGGACAGCCGACAAAACATAATCATTAAAACCAAAACATAATCATAACACCCAACACACTTATAAGATAATTCCCAGATATGACATCTTTCACAGGAACAATGTCCCTGAAACTTAGATACTGGAGGAGCCAAGCTGTCTGCTTACGTCTCCCCTCGGATATCTGGCCTTTCTGCAACTCAAAACATATCACAAGTCATGCACACATTTGAAACTTCATTTCTAAAGATTAAAGAATCACAAAAGTTAATAATATATAATTATTCCATCAGTGAGAATTTATCTTTCTGTGCAAGGTTACTGCTCGGGCATCACTCACTGACGCACTACATTAATTCTAGAGCAGGCATGGGCAAACTACAGCCCGAGGGCCATATGTGGCCTGTTAAGCTTTTTAATCCGGCCCGCCAAACTTGAAGAAATTATATTAATAAACCTTGTTAATGTTTTAATGTTTTAATTTCCCTGCAATTCTGACATTTTCCAATAGCTGGTGCACTACATACATTGACCTTTGTTGAGGTGCGGCGTTTTGCTCCACTTTTGTGCTTTACTCTTTAACCCCTCAGCCCTCCTGTAAAGATGAGCGGAGCTAAGAAAAGAAAAGTGGACAGAGAATGTCGACTGTTTAATATCAGCTGCTGAGACTGTAGCAGTTTTTAAAGATCCCATGACATGGTACTTCTTGATGCTTTTATATGGCTCCTTAATGGTTCCCTAATACTGTAAATGAATCCTTCTTCAAAATCAACACTCACTGCATGAGAAACATTGCCTGGAAGAATCCATGACTCATCGCTGTACCAGCAGCGAGTCTGGTAACTCTTGGTCCAGAATGCGCTGCGGTTGCGCGTAGACAGACGGCTAAGTGAACCAATCAGAGATTGCGCCATCTTGATTCAAAACTGAGGAGGAACTTCCGCTGCCTAAGAGTGACGTTGCGGGCAAAGGCGGGTGCACTGACGTCACCATCTTTGAACGAATCAGAATCGCGGAGTCCGTTGTTAACCGGAGGAGCGAGGGCGGAGGGAGGGTGTCCAAATGGTATCGCGCTGTAGCAAATACAGAGAGATATCATTTGGCTGGCCAGGTAATGAGAAACAGAGATAAGATGAGAAAGAGTAATTTTTCTCTCTCTGAACACTCCATAATGGGCGTTGTTGCTTGAATGCAAATGAGGAGAAAAGAGCTGGCCTATAGTAGAGGGTGGGGGCGTGGCCAAACTCTCCGCTCTCGGCTCTGAGCTATCAGCTGATCCATTTCCGTGTTTTTGCACGGGGGGAGAGATTTGAAGCGTTCCATTGAAAAATAAACACATTTCCACAGAAAATAAAATTAAACCACTGCTGTTCAAAGGTCCAGAGGCTCAGATAAAGGACTTCCGAGCCTAGAAACACTCGGACGTGCCTCCAGGCAAATAAAAAAACGCATTTCGCATTGCCTAGCGCATTCACAGTCCAAACTCTCTGGGCGTGATTTACAGAGACGCTGAGTACAGACAGACGGGGGTGGAACTTGCATTTCTTTTTTCGATCTGACGTCAATAAGGTGCCTTGTTCAAAATCGCCCGTTTGAGCTCCGATTTTTTGTAACGCAGAAAATTTTTATTTATTTATTTACTTGTTTATTTGAAGGACAATGTGCAGGTACATTAAAAAGATGGCTGCACCAGAGAATGCTAATTTCCATCTGTAGTCTTCCATCTGTAGAAAAGGATCGCAAATGCTCAGTTTAGACATTTCGCACCTTTTAACCATGGGGGGGGGCTAAACAGGGTAGGGGAGCTCACATTAACGTTCAAAAACCTCAGAAAGTGAAAATTTCATGCCATGGGACCTTTAAAGAATATAATATCAGCCGTCACTTTGCCACAAAACAGTCAACGAAAGAACGAAAGAACCTGAAGGAGAACAGAACTTTCAGTGCTTTAAAATAGTAACTGTTAGTAATTTTAAAAAGCCGTATTTTACTAATAAAATTTTCTGTGTTTTAAGAGTCATTTCAATAAACAGCTAAATACTGTGGAACTTGAAAGATGGACATTTTTTTGCAATGCTTTTGTTCATTTTTAATTGAAATAAAGCACATGTTTTCTACATATCCCATGTTATTTTTAGTGTTTTTACCAAAACACTAAATCCAGCTGCTCCTGGTCCGGCCCTTCTGTTAAATTTTAGAACCCTTTGTGGCCCACGAGTCAAAAAGTTTGCCCACCCCTGGTCTGTATTGACTCTAAAATAATCTGAAGTACGTCTATTGGCGTCACCATGTTTGTTTGGTTCGTTTAGGCGTGATTGGTCCACCTGCCCAGTAAACTGTGTAGCGGGCAGATGCTGTATGGATTACAGTGGTCCCTCGCTATATCGCGGTTCACTTTTCGCGGCCTCGCTGTTTCGCAGATTTTTTAGTCTAAATTTTTTTTTATAGTGTATCAATGCGCATTGTGTTCTGCGTCCTGATTGGCTATTGGACCTTTGCCGATTTGTCCGTCATTCTCCTCCGTGTCTCCTGTACAGTACAGAATGCGTTCAGCCAGATTTACAGACCTGCCAACATGTACGCATTTTGACCTCCTTGTTCGCTTGTACGCTTTGTTGTTCTAAAGTATGCATAAGGATCTCGCATTTCGTCCGTTTCACTCAAGTTGTCACTGATGTTGATTCTGCCGCTGAGCCACAAATCCACAGAGATCTGCATGTAAACAAAGAACTGCCTGACGTACATTTTTTTGTTGAAAATCTACGAAAGTTTGAGTGTTTAAACGAAATAGAAATGTGAGAAAACATTAATTCCAGTCTGAGAAAAGTGTATAATGTGTGTGGTGAGGCGTTTACAGCCTTAAAACATGGAGAATAATTGTAAAATATAAAGTTGTCCTATTCCAGAAAAGAAGAAATTTACCACACACTCGCTTGACTTTACTCTTATTCCTTTATTGGGTTTGTATTTTGAAACAATTTAGGTCACTGAATGAACATTGAAAGACCTGATTTTGAGCTTAGAAAATTGAAACCATGCATCTGCAATAGTTCAGATGATGGAAAATACAACCTCACTGCATTATGTGATGTTTTAGTCACTGTTTTTATTGTCTAGAGCCCAATAAAGGAAGAAGAAAAAGAAGAAGACACGCTTTATTCATCCCGGAAGGGAAATTATTTCTCTGCATTTGACCCATCCTTCAGGAGCAGTGGGCAGCTCGTCTTTCAGGCGCCCATGATTCATGTCCATGATCTTCTTGCAGGACCTAAGCTGGAGGATTTTACTTGGAGCATGTTTTGGGTTGATGGGGGAAACCAGAGTGCCCAGAGGAAACCCACCCAGACACGGGGAGAACACGCAAACTCCACACATAACCGGAACCTTCTTGCTGTGAAGCATGAGCGCTAGCCACTCAGCTACCGTGCCGAATAAGTGCGAGTGTGCAGTAAATTTCTCCTTTTCTGGAATTATTCAATGTTCCTGTTGTTACCAGCACCTGGAAGCTGTGCATGGAGTTTTAAACTTTTGATATAAAGTTGTCCTACTTCTTGGATTTCGCTTATCACGGGTTATTTTTAGAACGTATCCCCCGCGATAAACGAGGGACCAGTGTATTATGAGTTTGTGGACGCACAAATCGTGAGAATTCATCTTTCTGTGCAAGGTTACTGCTCCGGCATCACTCACTGACGCACTACATTAATTCTAGACAATTGTGGCCTCGCCTAAGGACACAGTTGCACCAGACATTAAACAAAATACAAAGTACTAACATTCTTGAACAAGGAATAAACTCTGAACTAAACCTGGACTGGACCAGTCGTATGGGAAACAACACAGTTCCAAAAAGATCTTGGGCCTTTGCACAGTCGGCCTTTTCTTTTCTAACTCTCAGACAGTGGAATCAGCTTCAGACAGTCTTACATGAGCAGGTGTGTTGACATCAGTGAAGTTCATTTGTTCTGTACTATGTGGACGGTAGGAAATAAAACCACTAAGTATTGGAAATTGTGACTTTTTATTGTTAATGATGACGTTACTGTATAAAGGACCAATAATGACCTGCCCAGGGACTGCAGATGTGAAGCAGCAGGAGCTAAATCTGGTCCAGCTCATGTTTTCTTTCCTTCTGACAAATAAAGAATAAGCTCACCTTGACAAGCACCTACAACCAAGCTCTTTTATCATCAAGGACAATGACGAGAACCTGCCTGTCTCCATGGAGATATTATTACTTTTCTTGGAATGTTCTCCATGGAGATATTATTGCTTTTCCAGAGCAGTTGTTAACATATCCATTTTGGACTTATACAGTTTCAGAGATTGATGCTTGAAAAACATTATTACAGATCTGACCTGTGACCAGTGGTAGAACATATCGATGTAAAAATCAGAAATTAGTCTACTAGTGTAATTGTTAAGTGTCTGTATTTGACTTGAGTATTTTAACATGGGTACTGTATGTTTTGCTTTTACTTCATTTTTCTGTAACGTAAAAGTGAGAAGTGAAAAGGCTGAAGGGGTTATTTTTAACACATTTGTAGTTTGCGCAAAAAAAAAATAAACATAATAATTGATGGGTGCTGGTGGACCCAACAGTATCTGTATTCTATCAAGGAAAGGAAGACAAGACCAGATTAATATTTTCACTTGCAAGTGGAGAACGATCAGAGAGAAAAACCCAGATAACAAATGCTCTGGCACAGTCTGCTCTGAGCGGTCTGGTTCTCTGTCGCTCTCCGTGCGTATTTATTCAGTTTCACAACCCTAGTTACAACCCGCTGCCCTGCCCTAAAGGGGTGGGGGGAAACGTGGCAGGAGAGTGATAAAACAAACAAAAAACACTTGTAAGATAATTCCAGATATGGCATCTATCAGCTGTGACAATGTCACTGTGACTTAGATAGTGAATGCAGGAGCCGAGCTGTCTGCTCACTTCTGCCCTCAGATATCTGACATTTCTGCAACTCAAAAACATATGATTACAAGTCACGTACACATTTAAAACTTCATTTCTAAAGAATAAAGAATCACAAAAGTAGATAATATATACAATTATTCCATCATAAATTGCATTTGCATTTATATAGTGCTTTTTAAGACACCCAAAGCGCTTCACAGTTCATTGTTCGTTCACTCCACACTTGGTGGTGGTAAGATACTTTTGTAGCCACAGCTGCCCTGGGGCACACTGACGGAAGCGAGGCTGCCAGTCTGCGCCATCGGCCCCTCCGACCACCTCCAACACTCACACACACCACTTTCATACTAAAATGTAGGACCTCTTTTAGTAAAACTGCCTTCTCTTTTATTGCCAGTGGAATAGTTTGCCAAATGAGATTATAACATGTACAAGTTTTCAAATGTTTGCACATCGAACAAAGAAATGGCTAATATCAAGATAGATAGATAGATAGATAGATAGATAGACCTTTATTGTCCCCGAGGGGAAATTTGTTTCCACAGACACTGTCGAAAAAACAAAAACAAACAAAAACACATATGGACATTACACACAGGACATCACACATGCAAATGAGGAGTGGATAGGATGGTTACATGTTATTGTTAAGTGCAGCAATGGCAGAGGACACAAAGCTTTTACTGAAGCGTGCCCGTTTCCACCTCAGAGTCCTGTACCTGCGGCCAGAGGGCAACAGGTACAAGTGATGTAGAGGGTGATCTGAGTCTCTGATAATTGTCCGGGCCATACGTGTGATGGATTTATTGTTGAAATGTGAGAGGTCTGTGATGGGCCGATGATTTTGGATGCTGTGCGGGTGACTTTGGTGAGTTTGTTTCTGTTGGTGATGGAGAGCATATTGAAGTAACAGGGGGAGCAGTAGAGAAGGATGGGTTGTATGATGCTGGTGTATAACAGTAAGAGAAGTTGTGGGGTGACGGAGAGAGCACGGAGTTTGCGGAGGATGTGGAGTCTTTGTTGTGAGCGTTTATGGACATCAGTGACATGCTGTTCGAAGGTGAGTTTATTGTCTAATGTGAGTCCCAAAGATTTGAAGTGAGTGACACGTTCAACTGTTTTACTGTGTATAGTGGTGAGTGCCAGGTCCGGGGTGTGTTGTTGAGTGTGTATCAGTAATTCCTTTGTTTTATTGACATTTAGCTCGAGAAAATAGTCGGTGCACCACTTGGTGAAGTGGGTGACAGACTGGTGGTAGGCGATTATGGAGTTATTGTCGTTGAGGAGTGCGAGGATGGCAGTGTCGTCAGAGTATTTGAAATATGTGGTGACAGGAGAGGCGCTCATGCAGTCATTTGCAAATTTTGCACTCTGGCTAAGATGCATCAAAGCAAAGTTGCACTCATTAGTGATGTGTGAGTGAAACTAGGACTGGTGAGTGTGTGTATGGAGGCATAAAGATGATTTTTTTTAATTTTTTTTTTTTTTTTAGAAATAGCATAGTGAGGGTCTTTATCTGATATGTATGCACATGTGTGATTATTCTTATGCACTGGTCCATTACCCATTTACAATCTCTGTTACAGTATTTTTAACCCATAAGAACCCAGACCCATTTTTCCTTAAAGGAAATTTATGTGGGATATACCATAGACCATTATTGTCCATGGCCATGTTATTGTGACAAATCGGTCACATCAGGTTTTTCATTCTTATTATACCTGCAGTCCCAGGACATCAACCTGTCCCGGGACTGCAGGTGGAAATTTGGATTTTTGCTATAATCTGCCACCTGCATCTTTCTTTTGTTTATTTCAAAGGTCAATGAAATGTTGTGGACTGTCCCCGTGCAAATAAACCATACCATACCATACATACACTCAACAAAAATATAAATGCAACACTTTTGTTTTTGCTCCCATTTTTCATGAAATGGACTTAAAGATCTAAAATTCATTCCAGATACACATTACCATTTCTCTCAAACATTGTTCACAAATCTGTCTAAATGTGTGATAGTGAACACTTCTGCTTTGCTGAGATAATCCATCCCACCTCACAGGTGTGCCACATCAAGATGCTGATCTGACATCATGATTAGTGCACAGGTGTGCCTTAGACTGCCCACAATAAAAGGCCACTCTGAAATGTGCATTTTTTTGTTTTGTTTTTGCTTTATTGGGGGTCTGGGGACTCAGAACCAGTCAGTATCTGGTGTGACCACCATTTGCCTCATGCAGTGCAACACATCTTCTTCGCATAGAGTTTATCAGATTGTCAATTGTGGCCTGTGGAATGTTGGTCCACTCCTCTTCAATGGCTGTGCGAAGTTGCTGGATATTAGTGGGAGCTGGTACACGCTGTCGTATACGCCGGTCAAGCACATCCCAAACATGCTCAATGGGTGACATGTCCGGTGAGTATGCTGGCCATGCAAGAACTGGGACATTTTCAGCTTCCAAGAATTGTGTACAGATCCTTGCAACATGGGGCTGTGCATTATCTTGCTGAAACATGAGGTGATGTTCATGGATGTATGGCACAACAATGGGCCTCAGGATCTCATCACGGTATTCAAAATGCCATCAATAAAATGCACCTGTGTTCTTCGTCCATAACAGATGCCTGCCCATACCATAACCCCACCACCACCATGGGCCACTCGATCCACAACATTGACATCAGCAAAGCGCTCACCCACACGACGCCAAACACGCTGTCTGCCATCTGCCCTGAACAATGTAAACCGAGATTCATCCGAGAAGAGAACACCTCTCCAATGTGCCAGACGCCATCGAATGTCAGCATTTGCCCACTCAAGTCTGTTACGATCTGGAGTCAGGTTAAGACCCCGATGAGGACGACGAGCATGCAGTTGAGCTTCCCTGAGACGGTTTCTGACAGTTTGTGCAGAAATTGTTTGGTTGTGCAAACCAATTGTTTCAGCAGCTGTCCGAGTGGCTGGTCTCAGACGATCTTGGAGGTGAACCTGCTGGATGTGGAGGTCCTGGGCTGGTGTGGTTACACGTGGTCTGCGGTTGTGAGGCCGGTTGGATGTACTGCCATATTCTCTGAAACGCCTTTGGAGACGGCTTATGGTGGAGAAATGAACATTCAATGCACGAGCAACAGATCTGGTTGACATTCCTGCTGTCAGCATGCCAATTGCACGCTCCCTTAATGCTTGTGACATCTGTGGCATTTTGCTGTGAGACAAAACTGCACATTTCAGAGTGGCCTTTTATTGTGGGCAGTATAAGGCACACCTGTGCACTAATCATGATGTCAGATCAGCATCTTGATGTGGCACACCTGTGAGGTGGGATGGATTATCTCAGCAAAGCAGAAGTGCTCACTATCACACATTTAGACAGATTTGTGAACAATGTTTGAGAGAAATGGTAATTGATGGGTGCTGGTAAAAACCCAACATATTCTGTACACAGGAAAGGAAGACAAGAGATTAGATCTTTTTCACTTGCAAGTGGAGAACAGTCAGAGAAATACGGCCAGGTTACAACATTGCTCTCGGCCCATATTTGCTCTGAGCGTCCTGGTTCTCTGTGCCCCCAGCTTGCTATTTATTCAGTTTTTCACATCCCTAGTTTACACGTGGTCTGTCCTGCCCATAAGGGGTGGGGGAACATGTGGCAGGACAGCCAACAAAACATAATCATTAAAACCAAAACATAATCATAACACCCAACACACTTATAAGATAATTCCCAGATATGACATCTTTCACAGGGACAATGTCCCTGAAACTTAGATACTGGAGGAGCCGAGCTGTCTGCTTACGTCTCCCCTCAGATATCTGGCCTTTCTGCAACTCAAAACATATGATCACAAGTCACGCACACATTTGAAACTTCATTTCTAAAGATTAAAGAATCACAAAAGTTAATAATATATAATTATTCCATCATTTCCCTCCTGTTTATTAATTTTTGTTGTATCACGTGTAACCTCTTCTTTGCAGATTTTCAGTTACCCGTTCATTGTTATTGTACACTCAATTCGCAATTTCTTGGAATAAGTCAGTCAATTCATTTTGTAAATCTGTTTCTTCGTCAATGGGTGTCAATAGAGTGCCATCATAACCTGCCAGCAAATGCATCATCACTTCCTTGTCTTGTGTTAAGGGTGAGATGGCAGTTGTAATTAGTCTATTAATTAATGCTCTTAGACATGGAATACAACAACACCCACATAAGGTCAAAATTGCTGCAAATACTGCTACTGACATTAGGACTGATGTTACCAGGGCTTTGTATTTTCCAAATACATCCAGCCAGCCGTCCCACATGGAAGTATCTACCCCCGATTGGTCCTTCATTCGCTTGTTCATAGCTCTTAGGCCATCCAAGGCCTTAGTGAGTTTACCTTCGGGAGCGGTGTTATTCGGGACAAACGCACAACACACATCCCCAAAGATTGCACACACTCCTCCTTTCTCGGTTAGTAACATGTCGAGCACTATGCGATTCTGGAAGGCCATGAGTGAGGTAGCTTTAAGTTGGTCGTGTACAGCAGATAGTGCAGTTTCGGTGTAGTTGCCAAGTTTCTGGACGTTATAGTGGATGTAGTTGATTCTGTCTACATTTTTGTTAGGCGTAATTGGAAGGAATGCAGCTATAACTGGTGTATTTTCAAATCCTGCTGCTATTTCAAAAGATCAAAGTTAGCTTTTATTGTCAATTCTGCCATATATGTTCAACATACAGTGAAATTTCGTTTCTCTCTGGCCAGGTAGTGCAAAAAGACAGTGTACAAAATACAATATGAAGACAAAACACAACAAAAACTATCTAAGACAGAGATCTAAAGTTAAACTAAAGTCTAAGATCTAAAATCTTAAAACAGTGCAACATAATAAATAAACACCTATATACAGATTTCCAAAGTGTGCAGTGTGCATCAAAAATGTGCAATAGAATGTGCATTGGAGTTAAGATAAAATAAATGTGCATCAGTGCAACAGTCGTCCTTAGCATCAGTTTTTTAAAGGGTCTTGAGTGATATATTTGATTTGCTAATTTATATTCGTCAGGCACGCCCCCTAGGGACGCCCACAGCGTCAAAGTAGGTCTTCTAATCACGGGGTGTGGCTAGTTCGCTTCCTTCTATTTAAATGTCCTGGAAGCACAAGTTGGTAATGTGCACTTATTTCTTCTGCAGTCATTGGTTGGACTATCACTGGCATAATCAGTGTAATCAAAGCACAACGAGCTGAAGTATTGGACAGTATTTTGTCATAGACCTTGTCTTCACCGCACCACCACCACACATCTGATCTGGATATCACTTTCATGTTGTCACCTCCACTAATGTTAGTTTCACAAAATTCCTGCTGGATTTTCCCTAAGATGTTTTTTGTTCCATTGAAATTTATACACATAAAAAAATTTTAAGTGCTACTTTAACATCAAATACTGGTTTAATCTTTACAGGTTGGGTGACTGGAAAAGTTTTATCTGAGTCAGAACAGTTTGGTGGATTGGTGTTAGTCATTATAGGTATTATACATGTCTCGTTAATGGGTGCAGGGACTACTTTCATACAAACATACTAAACAGTCTGATAGTGATGAATTAGCTGCTTGTTCCGTCATTAACAACCAGTTGTTGCTGAGTCCTGATATTCCTGTAGCTACTAGAAACCAATCGTCTGTTTTTTGCGCTTTGTTTTTTATTCTAATCTTTGTACCAGTGAAAGTTCATGGTCCTATCACTAGACTTTCCTTCTGCTGAGGCAGTTCTGTCGAGTCAGCCTGTGTTATGTTAGAACATATAAAAACTTTGTGCATGGGTTTACTCCTGATTTATGAATACATAACAATAAGGTATAACCTGGTACTTTAAGACCATGACCTCCTGATTCTATTCCTGCTTCTAATGGTTCTGCTGTTGTGTTAAAGAACATTACTAAAGTTAATTTGCCATTCAATTTAATCACTTCCATCTTAAGTCTTCTAGCCCATTTTTTTTATCTGATACCATACTAGTAGGAATGTCATTACAAAGAATGTCAACAATATCCAACACATTATAGCTGTCTTTAGCCATTTTGGTATTCTATTCCTGTGATTTATCGGCATCTTTGTAGTTTATAACCTTTTTGCAATGACTTTGATGAATCCAAGTTGCTCTCTCAGCTATTTTTAGTGCTGTTGGGGTTGTTAACAATACTTGATAAGGACCTTCCCACTTAGGTGAATACCAGTGTTTTTTCTTAATGCTTTTCACCAAGATCCAGTTCCCTGGTTCCACTAACTCTTCTTCCTGTTGAGAACAGGGTTGTTCTACTTCAGTATTTTTGTTTATTTGCTTTTCAAACATTTTTCTCATGTGTGAAGCTTCCCCATCTTCCCATATTTGTTTAAATTGTGGTATTTTATATGGTCTACCAAACAATATCTCAAATGGAGTTAACCCTTGTATAGCTGTAGTATTTAATTCTAACTTGACTAAATCTAAACATTTAGTCCATGGTCTTTCTTCCATACATTTTTTAAGTCTGGTTTTTATAGTACCATTTCTTCTCTCTACTAGTCCTGCTGACTGTGGGTGATATGAACACAAGTTTTTTAGTTTTATATCAAATTTCTTTCCTATCAATTCTATGGTTTCATTAACAAAATGTTTAGCATTATCCGATCGGATCACTTCCACTAATCCATATCTAGGTATAATTTCTTTCCATAACGCTTTTGCTACTGTTAATGCATCTGGATGTCTAGTTGGAAATATCTCTGTCCATTTTGAAAACACATCTATGATTACTAAACAATATTTACCTTCACTTTGATTTAATTGAATAAAATCCATCTGTATTTCTTGAAATGGGTATTGTGGTTCTGGAAATTTACCTCTAATTGGTCTAAGATTTCCTTGTGGATTATGTTTTGCACATATTAGGCATCTTCTACAAAAATTTTTTAGTAGTTATTATTAAATACTGCGTATTTATCATAGATACCATCCCTCCTGTTGAGACATGTGATTTACCATGGCTCAATATCGCTGCGTATCTATATAAATTCTGTGGTAGTATTGGTTTATTTTCTGGTCACATATATATGTCGTTTTTTATTTGTGCTCCTTTTCTCTTCCATAAGTTTATTTCAGTTTTAGGGCTTTGTTCTTGCATGTCTTGTAGGTTTTTTTGTTTAGTTGGGTCCCTTCCATTAAAGAGTATGTATTTATTTTGTATTCTGCTGCGTCTTTAGCTGTTCTATCTGCCATTGCATTTCCTCTTGTTACTTCATCTGTTCCTGATTTGTGTGCTGCACATTTACAAATAGCTATTTTATTTGGTAATTGTACTGCTTTTATTAATTCTGTTAATAATTCAGCATGAGTTACTGGTTTTCCTGTAGAAGTCTTCATTTCTCTATTTTTCCAATATTGTGCAAATACGTGAGTTTCGCATATGCATATTGACTATCTGTATATATTGTTACGTTCTTGCCTTTAAATAATTTGCATGCTTCTGTTAGTGCTACTAATTCTGCTGCTTGTGCTGAATAATTTGGAGGTAATTTATTTGCTTTTAATACTTTATTTACTGTTGTTACCGCATACCCTGTCTATGTTTTTCCATAATTGTCTTTTTTAGATGATCCGTCTACAAATACAATTTCTGCTCCTTCAATTGGAGTATCTAATAAATCTTCTCTACATTTTGTTGATTGTTCTACTAATTCTTTACAATTATGTGGGATTCCGTCATCCTCAGTCGGCATTAAAGTGGCTGGATTTAATAATGTACATCTTTCTATGGTTAAATGTGGTTGTGAATATAAATTTGTCATACATGAAAGGTGTCTTGCTGGTGATAAGAATGAGTGATTGCTCTGTAATAGTAATACTGCTACAGCGTGTGGTACTTTGAGTGTTAATGGGTGAAATAACACTACTGTTGCTGAAGCTTCTACTGCTACAGGTGCTGCTACCACGGCTCTCAGCCAGTATGGCATAGCTTGCGCTACACTGTCAAGTTTAGTTGAATAGTAGGCTATAGGTCTTAGTTTGGTTCCATGCAGTTGTGTGATTACTGAAGTCATTAATATGCCTTTACAATCTACCATTTGCACGAAGGGTTTTGAATAATCCGGTAAGGCTAGACTTACACTTAAGACTAAAGTTTGTTTTAGATCACAGAATGCCTTTTCTGCTTCCTGCATCTATTTTAATTTATCTTTCATTGCTATTGGAGTCTCATATATTATCATATTGGAGTCTCATATTATTATCATTTATTATCATTATTACTATTTTCCATTATTATTATTATTACATATTACTATTTGTATTATTTATTACTTACTTTATCCCCTCCCTGCCTGCATGCACTTTTTCCCTCTTGTCCAAATGTCCTGGAGCTACTGTGGCGAGTAAATTTCTCCTGTGTGAGATCAATATAGGCTTATCTTATCTTATATTAGTTGACTTAATGGATGTGTTAATTCTGCATAGCATGGAATCCATTGTCTGCAGTAATTCATTAATCCTAAAAAGACATCATTTGTTTTTTGGTTTCTGGTTTTGGTGCATTCAGGATAGCTGCTTTTCTATCATTAGTAACTGCTCTGCCTCCATTACTGAGAGAATATCCTAAATATATGACTTCTTGTTTACAAAATTGTACTTAATTTTTACTTGTTTTATGTCCGTTTTCTGCTAGATATTTTAATAACGCTATTGTATCTTTTTGGCATGTTTCTTTATCTGGTGATGAAATCAAAATATCATCCACGTAAAGTAAGATTTGACTTCCTCCTGGAGGTGTAAATTTAGACAAATTCGAACTCATAGCCTGTGAGTAAATTGTAGGAGATTCACCGTAACCTTGTGGTAACCTGGTATAAGTATATCTTCTATTGTTATAGGTAAATGCGAATAAAAACTGGCTATCTTCACGAATTGGAATTTAAAAGAAAGCATTTGAAATGTCTATAACCGTAAAGTATTGTGAATTTGGTTGTAATGAATTTAGAAGTGTATGTGGATCAGGAACACATGGTGCTCTCTGAATCACTGCTTGGTTTACTGCTTGTAGATCTTGTATCATTCTCCATCCTACAGATGGCGCTGCTTTTTGTACTGGAAATGACATGTATTGGCCAAAATAATGCTTGTCTAGTCCACTTGTGACATCCTGTCTCAGCTGTTGGTCCTGTAGTTATCCAGTCTGTACATTTGAGTCTTTTGAGATACACTCTAGTTTGTGGCTGCACTATGATAAATAAACTAGGACTAAACCAGAACTGAACCAGGTCTAAACTAGGACTAAAATAGGTCTAAATCAGGTCCAAACCAGATCAATGCAAAAAAAAACTAAAAACTAAAAAAAACTCTTTTTCTTCGGGTCCCAGGAGTAACTATTGTAAATATTTTTTACTCTAATAGTCTGCATAATAATCTGCATAGATCTTTTATCTTAACTGTATTATCTCTACAGTGTTTAACTTCCCTTTAAAATTATATTTTGTTGTCCATAATTTCAGGTATTTTATTTTGTCTTTATTTTGTTGCGCAACAATTTTATAATCCTTACTCTGAAGTTTTGTCTGTTTGTTTCCCTTTTTTTTTTGGTCAATTTGGTCCAACCATTTGTCCAAAGGGGAGCCTACAGGTTGGGATGTGTTTTTGTTCAGACAGTAATAATCAGTATTGTAGTATTTTTCACTTCAACCTGTCACTGTGCAATGAGCAGGTGGAAAAATCTTGCCTTTGCATCTACAATATGTTACTGTATTATTCTGAACAGTTTATATGAATTACAGTGTTAACGGCCTGTAATTCCAGTCATACACACTTTCACACAGAACTTTTATTCCTTTGAGTACGATTTTCACGGTCTTTTATTATCTAGCCAGTAACTAACCTGTTACCCGATAAAGGGAAACCGCTTCCTTCAGTAATTTACTAACTGTATGTGACTAACCTGTCACCCGTTAGAAGGATACTACTCCACCCAGTGTTTTACTACCTGCCAGTGACTCTCCCGCCACCCGATAGAGGGACACTAGTCCACGTTTTACCTAATAGAGCCTAGGATTTTTAGGGTTTTCTACGCGCTATGACCCTCAGTCACACACGTTTTAAACTTAGACGTACTCACTCAGTTCTTTTAGTCTGGTTGTCTTCCTCCTTCGGTATCCCGTCAACCCTCAGACTCCAAGCGATGGTTGAGAGTCGGCCGGTAAAGGTTTCAGATGCAGTGGCCACTGTCTTTCCCGAATCTCAGACACCTCCTGGAGTCTTTAGGTGTCTTGGGATCCGGCTTACGAAGGACCATTTGATGGGTGCTGGTAAAAACCCAACATATTCTGTACACAGGAAAGGAAGACAAGAGATTAGATCTTTTTCACTTGCAAGTGGAGAACAGTCAGAGAAATACGGCCAGGTTACAACATTGCTCTCGGCCCATATTTGCTCTGAGCGTCCTGGTTCTCTGTGCCCCCAGCTTGCTATTTATTCAGTTTTTCACATCCCTAGTTTACACGTGGTCTGTCCTGCCCATAAGGGGTGGGGGAACATGTGGCAGGACAGCCAACAAAACATAATCATTAAAACCAAAACATAATCATAACACCCAACACACTTATAAGATAATTCCCAGATATGACATCTTTCACAGGGACAATGTCCCTGAAACTTAGATACTGGAGGAGCCGAGCTGTCTGCTTACGTCTCCCCTCAGATATCTGGCCTTTCTGCAACTCAAAACATATGATCACAAGTCACGCACACATTTGAAACTTCATTTCTAAAGATTAAAGAATCACAAAAGTTAATAATATATAATTATTCCATCAGTAATATTGTGTATCTGGAATGAATTTTAGATCTTTAAGTCCATCTCATGAAAAATGGGAGCAAAAACAAAAGTGTTGCGTTTATATTTTTGTTGAGTGTATATATGTGGGTGAAGTGTCTTGCCTAAAGACACAATGACAGTTTTTGTGACTGGCGCCCCCCTGTGGCACCTGGAATTCCCAGCGGTCTCCCATCAAAGTCCTACCCAGGCCCAGGCAGGTTTATTTATGGCCATAAATAAACAAAAAGCAAACAAATATAAAAATACAAACAGCAAAAAACAATCAATTCAAATTCAATATTCTACACAAATCTTAATCAAAATCACTACATTTGGAGCCTTATAATTTTGAATACTTTTACTTAAGTAGATTTTTCATGTAATACAACTACAAAGCCTTTTACTTTTTCTATTTTTTGCTGTGGTATTTTTGCCTCTACAGATTAAAAAAAAAAAAGAAGTAACAAAATTGAGCACTTTTCCCACCTCGGTCTGTAACTTGGCTTGTTTTGTACTTGTTTGTCTTCATGGAGGAAAGTATGTTTGAACTCATACTGTGCAACATTCATAAAATCTCCATGGAAACAAGAAACTAATGAAACCTCCACCAAAATAGTTACACGAAGCATTGTGATTATTCTACAAAACCATTTCAGACTTTTTCTTTTAAAGGTCCTATATTAGACAAAAATAACTCCTGTGAGCTTTAGGTCATGTCATAACGCTGCTACCTCCTCAAAAACAGACCTGGAGTTGTGTTTTGTTTCATTCACACGTGTTTGAGTAACTTTATTATCATTCTGTCTACATCTCCATAGCTCAAAATGCTTTGTTCCACCTTGTGATGTCACGAAGCGGTACATTTCAAGTTGACAGCTACTGTACCTTTTAACCTTTGTTCAGTAGAGATTGCCACTTCCAGGTCTGAAATGAGCTAAATGATTCTAGTGAAGGTGTGTGGAGTTTTAAAACACACTGGAGCACTTCCTGTATTACCACGTGACATCACAAGGTGGAACAGTCTTTTGTGTGTCAATGAAACAAACAAGCTCCTGGTATGTTTTTGATGAGAAACCAACATTATAACATAGATCAGAAAATAACGTTTAAACTAGGGCTGTCAGTTTAACGCGTTAATCAGATGAATTAATTACACTGCAAATTAACACGTTATAAAAATTTACACAATTAATTATGAGCGGCAATTCAATGTGCTCATTTTAAATTTGTCCTATTGAAGGACCTATAGGCGACTTGGCAGTGGCGTCACTTCCACCTGCGTCGATAATCAAACAAATAAATCCTGGAGAAAGCTGACATGGACTCGACTCAGGGGGCGAGGCGAGCGAACGGGACGATCAGCAAGAACGCGCTGATTTGGAGCTTTTGTGAAAAATAATTTTCCGATCACCAAAGCTGCTCCAGCCTGACGGATCATTTGAACGATAAACACGGCCGGACAAGTTCCATCGTTACCGGTGATAGAGCGAGCGTGAGCGCACTTCACCAAACCACCAAACCAACAAACTACCAAACCAACAAACCACCAAACCACCAAACTACCAAACCAACAAACCACCAAACCAACAAACCACCAAACCAACAAACCGCCAAACCAACAAACCACCAAACCACCAAACTACCAAACCAACAAACCACCAAACCAACAAACCACCAAACCAACAAACCAACAAACTACCAAACCAACAAACCACCAAACCAACAAAGTACCAAACCAACAAACCACCAAACCAACAAACCAACAAACTACCAAACCAACAAACCACCAAACCAACAAAGTACCAAACCAACAAACCACCAAACCAACAAACCACCAAACCAACAAACCACCAAAGCAACAAACCACCAAACCAACAAACCACCAAACCAACAAACCACCAAACAACCAATCCACCAAACCAACAAACCAACAAACTACCAAACCAAGAAACCACCAAACCAACAAAATACCAAACCACCAAACCACCAAATCAACAAACCACCAAACCACCAATCCACCAAACCAACAAACCAACAAACCAACAAACCACCAAACCAACAAACCACCAAACCAACAAACCACCAAACCAACAAACCACCAAACTACCAAACCAAGAAACCAAGAATCCAACAAAGTACCAAACCAACAAACCACCAAACCAACAAACCACCAAACCACCAAAGCAACAAACCACCAAACCACCAAACCAACAAACTACCAAACCAACAAACCACCAAACTACCAAACCACCAAACTACCAAACCAACAAACCACCAAACCAACAAACCAACAATCCACCAAACCAACAAACCACCAAACCAACAAACTACCAAACCAACAAACCACCAAACCAACAAACTACCAAACCAACAAACCACCAATCCAACAAACCACCAAACCAACAAACTACCAAACCACCAAACCAACAAACCACCAAACCACCAAACCAACAAACCACCAAACCAAAAAACCACCAAACCAACAAACTACCAAACCACCAAACCAACAAACCACACTTGAAGTATTTGGGAAACGGATGGGAAAAGCGACCACAGAAAAACTGACAATCTCAAAGTGGGATGGTTCGTTCGTTTGCTCACTCTCTCGCTCTCTCTCATGAGATTAAAATGTGATTAATTTGATTAATTAATTACAAATCCTATAATTAATTAGATTCATTTTTTTAACCGCCTGACAGCACTAGTTTAAAATATATTTTCTTTTCCATGTATTTATCCTCCGTCCCCCAGACCACAGCTCTCCTCCTGGGTTGGTTTCCTCCCGTGTGGCCTCTGCTCTCCGGGTGAATCAGCCTCACAATGTGCTGCACCTTCACATATTTATTCACTCTGACCCACATCTGCTTCTGTGGCTCTGCTCTGACGCTTTGATTTCTATTTCTGATCTCTGTCTCGTCTCTGAAACACGCCGCCGGTGCTGGTACTCCACTCTCACCTGGTTTTACACAGCGATTCTAGGCTAAAATGATCAGAAAGAGACAGAGAAACACAAAGAAGCAGCTCCTGGATTACTCTCTAATGACATCACGTTTTATTTTGAGCAGGAGACCCAGGATTACTCAGGATGAATGTACAGTATGTTTTGAGAAAGCACAGATATAACATGACAAAAAAGTACGAAAAACCTTTAAAAGGACTTTAAACCACGTTCTAATGTTGTTACTTCATCAAAACTTACCTGGAGTTGTGTTTTGTTTCATTCACACTTTATTATTAGTGTTGTAAATTCCTTCAGGCATTCCTTCTGGCTTTGCTCGTGGCTTTGGTTTGTCCTGTTTTTGTGTCTGTGACAAAGGTGAGTTTATTTGATTGTTCTTTAATTGTTTGACTTTTGGACGTGATTCTTCTGATAATAATTAACTTAATTAACTCGACTGATTTGCACATTTTGGGTGATTGTTAGGATAAACTCTTCTAAATGTCATTAGCAGACTGATTATATTTATGTAGTTTAGTTAGTAATATGATTCAAATTGTTATTATACAATTGTTGTTATACAGCTCTGGAAAAAAAAAAAGAGACCACTGCAAAATTATCAGTTTTTCTGATTTTACTACTTATAGGTATGTGTTTGGGCAAAAGGAACATTTTGTTTGTTTGAGTCTATAAACTACTGACAACATTTCCCCCAAATTCAAAATTAAATATTATTATTTAGAGCATTTATTTGCAAAAAAAAAAAAAAGACAAATGGTCAAAATAACAAAAAAGATCCATGTTTTCAGACCTCAAACAATGCAAAGAAACAAGATCAAATTCATTTTAAAACAACATAATACTAATGTTTACACTTAAAGGGATATGCCACCCCCAGGTCCATCTCCCCACAGTCCAGAGACTAAAATAAGTGGTGGAAAGCGTTTTCCTGCTCACCCAGCCATTGTCCGAGTCTGTCGCCACTGACCGCCGCGGTATCTGCAGCTCCTCCACCTTAGCTGGAGTCTAACGTCGCCAGAGAAAGATTTCGGCCAAAAGGAATTAATTTGCTCGATGCGTTTCCCAATTACTTTATGTGTAGTGCGCATTCATATCGAGTGCAAATAAATGTGCAAATCAACACGGAGAGCTTGCCTTGGTCATTTTGGGTGGGAACTATTTTCCAGTGCGGAAAAATACAGTCGAATCACGCACCACGTTGTGCAACAGGGGAACTCCCTTCCCGGTGCGTAACTGGGATTCCCCTGGCAGCGTGCTGCGTGATACGGCTGTATTCTTACGCACTGGAAAATAGTTCCCACCCAAAATGACCAAGTCAAGCTCTCCGTGTTGATTTGCACATTTATTTGGACTCGATATGAATGCGCACTACACAGAAAGTAATTGGGAAACGCATCGAGCAAATTAATTCCTTTTGGCCAAAATCTTTCTCTGGCGACGTTAGACTCCAGTCTAAGGTGGAGGAGCTGCAGATACCGCGGCGGTCAGTGGCGACAGACTCGGACAATGGCTGGGTGAGCAGGAAAACGCTTTCCACCACTTATTTTAGTCTCTGGACTGTGGGGCGATGCCCAAATTTGACCTGGGGGTGGCATATCCCTTTAAGTTCAGAAGAGATTGCCAAGGGAAAAAATGATTAAAATGATTAGTGAAGGTTTACGGAACACTTCCTGTATCACCACATGACATCACAAGGTGGAACAGGGTGTTTTTGTTTTCTTTTTGAAAGAAAAACAACAAGTCCAGGTATGTTTTTGACGAGGAAACAACATGATAACATACAGGCAGATCAGGAAAATAATGTAATATGGACTCTTTAACTTTGGGAGTAAGAGGCACTGACTCAGTAATTAAAACGTAACAGAATGGCTATTTATCTTGCATTTTATCAGTGGTGTTTTTATAGCTAAATTCGATTAAAAAGAGAGAGAAGAATTGCACATCTGAATGGCGGATGGATATAGTTAAGCAAAGCAATAAATCCACTTACACAAGCAGGTGGCTGATGCTCTACCACAGGGGACGGCAATTATTTTTCCATGGAGCCACATGAGAAACAGAAAATATTGCGTAGGACCAGGCCAAGATACTTAAAGGGACAGTGTGTAGGATTCGTGGCGCATAGGTGGACAGTAGCTGTTCCACTTCCTCTTTTGGCTACGGCAGACCTCGAGGGTCACCCGGGCGCGCCGTAAGGCAGACAGCTCGCGTAGCCGCGCGCACCCGGCGCTGTGCGAGCTCTCGCCGACAACTACGGTATAAATAAAACGCATGAAAACACACATTCCTGATCGTGTAGCATGACACTCTACACATCAAATGAAACCTTACAGTCTCCTCTTTTTGACTATGCAATTCATTTCCCTGCACAACAATCACTCCCCGAGCACATGGGGCTTTAATACAGAAAAGCACAAAACGAGGTTTGTTACTTAGCTTACCTTTGAAGGCTCTGGACAGCTCAAACTCTGTATTTCACCATAAACTTGCTCTCAATCTGTCCGTAAGGATCCAGCGAATAAAATCCAGTAAAACAATTTAGTCCAAAACACGTGTTATTACGACGTGTGATACAGCAGCCTGTCTTTACCAAAAAACCACGAGGCTCCCCCCTCCCCCCTCCCCTTCTCTGTTTACCCAACACCACGAGGCTCCCCCTTCCCCCCTCCCCTTCCCTTTCTCTCCTTCTCTCCTTCGCTCCCACATGCAGCGTGGCTGAGCAGGCGCTAGCAGGAGCCTAGGCAAAGGATGAGCCCAAATGTCCTTCTGCAGCTCTCGTATTCAAAATGGCTGCCTCTATATGGGGAAGATCCCCCTTTTATGTGACTATATCTAAGTCCAAAAGAATACTTTGATTTCATGATGGAAGTGAAAAGGCTTGGAAAACACTGTATTTTTGAATGGGTATCTTCAATTTATGTAATTAATGGGTAAAAATCTTACACACTGTCCCTTTAACTTACTCAATTCTGCATAATATTAATTGTATTTCTTTATATAAAAAAGCATTATTTTGACGCGCTGGTAAGACTGGGAGAGTTTATGTTATGACTAAGCAATGAAAAAGTGAGGCTTACAAAAAAATGTTATTAAAAAAAGAAACCTCTGCAGCTTTGGATATTTGTTTATTTCATTCATTAAGTATAAAAAGACATCAACAGTGTGATAACGCGTGTGACCCTGGGAAACATGCTTTTTTTGCTGTACTGTACTAGAACTAAGTGTAATTGCACATCAACAACAGTAGTTGGCAGTGGCGCTCTCGTTGTCGCTCTGGGGCAGGGGTCGGCAACCTTAAATACGCGATATACAGAACAGACTCACCATCAGCAGAACATCCTCTGTCACAGAAAAAAACACGTATATTCCACTGAGTAAGCTGATGCATCAGCGGCACAAGGAGAGAGCCTTTATTTTTTTATTTTTTTTTTTTTTACGCCTTTAGTTTATGCAAATGGCCCATGTGCTTTTAAGTTTTGTTTCTGTAAAACATAAACAAATGTGCGCAAAGCTGCATTAAAAACACATTAATATTTGAGTCCTCAGTGCAAAAAGACAGTGCAGTCTTTGTTGTAAGTTTCTTTCTTTCTTTTTTTGTTTTTAATGTTAATAAAGGATACAATGTTATGCAGAGGTGTACTAATAATTTTCTAGACAAATAATACTATTTATAGTCGCGTGCAGGGAGGGGGAGTGTGACATTTTTTCTTCTTCCTGGGGCGGCCGTCACAGAAAATAATTGAGAAGCACTGCTTTAGCCCATGAATGAGGTAAAATTATGAAATATGTTTAATTATTTATTTGCTTAAATGACACTTAAATGATACTGACACTGCTGCTTAAATGACACCACTTGAGCTTTATTACGCTCCACATTGTGTGTTTTACTTATTTGTATTTATACAAGTTTACTGTACTTTTGCTAGGGGTATATGTGATGTTTTAGTCATGGTGTTTATTGTCTTGTTTATTACATGTTTTATGTTCACTGTGGGCCTAGGGGGCTGACTTTGAACTTTCAATTTTGTAATTTCAAATTTGCTTAAAAGGGCCGGTCAGAGTCAACCAAAGGTCCGTATGTGGCCCAGGAGCTGCACAGGTGTCCAGGTCTGATCTACCAGAACAAATAATAATAATAATAATAATAATAATAATAATAATACATTGTATTTATTAGGCACCTTTCTGGACACTCAAGGTCGCCTTACAACAAATATAATATAGATTATAGGCAGTTAAAAGCAACAGTTAAAATACAAACAGTTGAAAACAAACAGTAAAACATTTAAACAGTAAAACAGGCTCAGACGTCTCTGTTAATGCACCTTTAAGGTAAAGAAGGCCATTAGTGACTATTGCCACAAAAAGTAATGGAAAGTCTTGAATAGGGCTTTCTATAATGTCCCTGAACACTCAAAGGACCCACATTTCTCTATGAACAAACATTTCACATCTCACTAAAAACTCTTTATGAGATCGTGCCGTTTAACCACGAAGCAGAGGAGGTCTGAGCCTGTGGGACGTCCTTGGCACTGCTCTTCTCCTCACATGCTCCCCCTCTCTCAGTCTCTCAGTCCCTCTCATCCTGGGTCTTTGTCTCTGTTTGGACTTTAGACTGGTCCCAGAGGAGGAGGATCTGATAAAAGCATTGGAAGAAGGACAGTGTCAGAGGGACAGTGGAGTCGTCTCCTTTTAGCAACTAGAGAGGAGGGATTCAGTTTAACCAGAGTCTGTGAAAGAGGCGGTTTAACACAATCCATCAAAATGTAGAAGTTCACAGGGATGAATGAAACGCAATCTGTATTCACGGGTTGCAGCATCCTGTTATATGCAACATTTTTCCCATTGAAAATACATCATATCCTGTTTTAAATTGTTAACTGCTGTGGCAAAGGAGTGATGGCTGAAACTTTTTGTTTGAGCTCAATTTTTGCGATCATATCCTGGGATTTTAGCCAACTAAGAAGTGCAGCATGTGCAGTTCAAAGGCCACAAGTAAAGGACTGTTGGATTTTGTGAAATGAGCTGTTTGTTTTTTCCTGTATCCATGGAGACTGCGTAAGAGATTTGATATGCTTCAGGTTTTTGACACTTTTTACATCAGGCTTTTTTTCTGTGACAGAAGACCTTCCAGAGGAAATATTCCGAGACCTTCCAGAGAAAATAATCTGGAGCAATTAACCGTTGCTGCTCATCTCTGTGGAGATGTTCATTGTTTGGCACTGAATGTTCCACAGTACGGCATCTCGGAACTCTCTCCCTCCTGACCTCCGCAACACTGACACACTCCCAAACTTCAAAAACAAACTCAAAACTCATCTGTTCAGACTGGCCTTTTCACTGCAACCATAACTGCACTGTCTTTTAAAATGTTTTACTGTTTTAAATATTTGTATTGTTTAAATGTTTAACTGTTTGTTTTTAACCGTTTGCATTTTAACTGTTCTTTTAACTGCCTATAATGTATATTATACTTGTTGTAAGGTGACCTTTAGTGTCCAGAAAGGCACCTGATAAATAAAATGTATTATTATTATTATTATTAAACATATGTATATCCATGGAGACAAGTAGGAGATGCCACTAGCCCTGTTAATGTAATGTCATTTAATACATTTTTTAATTATTATTATTATTTTAATTTTATTTATTTTATTTTTGTAATTTTATTTTTTTTTATTTTATATATTTTTATTTATTTTATTTATGTAATTATTATTTATTTTATTATTATTAATTTATTTTCTATATTTATATTTGTATTTTATTTTAAATAATATATTTAATAATATTTAATAATAATATTTTCATTCATTTCATTCATCTTCTTCCATTCTCTGGGGGCATGAGACCAAGCAGTGTTCTGCTGCCCAGAACACAATGCACCAGCCCCCATGAATCCTCTCGCAGGTGGTGGGTCCACAGGAGGACGGCTCACGTCACAACGGGCCTTGATTTATCTTCTGCCATGGGGACTACCAGTGTCCGCAGACACTGGGGGCGAGGTGGGGTTAAGTGTCTTGCCCAAGGACACAACGGCAGCGCTCATCTGTGGGAGCTGGGACCACACGCGGTCCACCCGTCAAGAGCGGGATTCGAACCGCCAACCCCCGGATCACCAGGCAAGCGCTCTACCAACTGAGCTACTGCCGCCCCATATATTTTGCATATTTTTTAAATTTATATATTTTATCATATTGTTGATATTTCAAACTTCATTTGACTCATTTCATCCAAAAACTCATACAGAGGTTGATTACTGCCGTACCTGCCCTTTTCTACAAACCAACTTAGTGAATAGCTTGCGTCATATTTTTGTGTTCCTTTTCCTCTTTTCAGACCGTTCCAGGTGAGGGCGGCGTGGAGTTCGAGTGCGTATTTACACAGTCATATGCAAATATCGTGGCCCCGTTTCTATACTGCATAAACGATTCCTCCTGATTGCGTCTGACGTCAATAACTCCGAGGAGGCAAATTCGATGCGAATTTTGACTATGCAATTCATTTCCCTGCAAAACAATCACTCCCCGAGCACATGGGGCTTTTATACGGAAAAGCACAAAACGAGGTTAGCTTACCTTAGAATGCTTTGCACAGGTCAAACTCTGTATTTCACCATAAACTTGCTCTCAATTTGTCTGTAAGGATCCAGCGAATAAAATCCAGTAAAACAATTTAGTCCAAAACACGTGTTAGATCCATTACGATGTCTGATCCGGCAGCATGCTTGTGTTGTTTACCCAAAACCACGAGCCTTGCCGAAGGCGAATCCCAAATGTCCTTCTGCGGCTCTCGTATTCAAAATGGCTGCCTCTGCATGGGGAAGATCCCCCTTTTATGTGACTATATCTAAGTCCAAAAGAATACTTTGATTTCATGATGGAAGTGAAAAGGCTTGGAAAACAATGTATTTTTGAATGGGTATCTTCAATTTCAGTAATTAACAGGTAACAATCTTACACACTGTCCCTTTAAAGGTCCTATGTTAGGCTAAATTTACCCTTGTGAGACATGTTATAATGTTTTAGCTCCTCAAAAACATACCCATACCAAACTGGGATTTCATGTTGTCTGAAAATCCTCTGTAGTTTTTCAGAAACGCCGGCCAGGTAAGGAATAGTTCCACCCTTTCTCCTGGGTTCTGATTCTCTGTCGTCTTGTTTCTTGTCCTTCTTAGTTTTATTCAAAACCCATTTTGGATACCCACAAACAGAGAGGGCTTTCTGCACATGTTGTTCTTCTTTCTCTTTTCCCCCCTGTACTTGCAGGAACCACTTGGGCCCTGTGGTTCCTACCAAATAAACTTTTGTCCAGTTAACAAATTGAATTTCTCCTTTTACTGTGGATTCTACGTGGACGACTGAGGGATTCTACACATATCTGTACTAAACATCCGATCCTACAAACCTGAGGGATTTTCATGTCATGGTTAAAATGTCAGCCGCTTCATAAACATTAATAATCTCATGCATGGACCAGCTCACTGGACAAAGGGACCGAAGTGAGAGGAGGGACAGAAGGAGGGACAGAAGGAGGGACAGAAGGAGGGACAGAAGGAGGGAGGGACATGGACCATTAATCTCAGCACATGCAGAAAAGGTTAAACTGCATGTGCGTATGTATGAATGATTATTTCAGATGAAGGGTAATAGCGGTGCTGTCTGTTGACTATTTTGTTAAAGGTCCCATGGCATGAAATTTTCACTTTCTGAGGTTTTTGAACGTTAATGTGAGCTCCCCTACCCTGTTTCGCCCCCCCCCCCCATGGTTAAAAGTTGCGAAATGTCTAAACTGAGCATTTGCGATCCTTTTCTGCGTTACAAAAAATCGGAGCTCAAACGGGCGATTTTGACCAAGGCACCTTATTGACGTCAGATCGAAAAAAGAAATGCAAATGCAGTTCCACCCCCGTCTGTCTGAACTCAGCGTCTCTGTAAATCACGCCCAGAGAGTTTGAACTGTGAATGCGCTATGCAATGCGAAATGCGTTTTTTTATTTGCCTGGGGGCATGTCCGAGTGTTTCTAGGCTCGGAAGTCCTTTATCTGAGCCTCTGGACCTTTGAACAGCAGTGGTTTAATTTTATTTTCTGTGGAAATGTGTTTATTTTTCAATGGAACACTTCAAATCTCTCCCCCCGTGCAAAAACACGGAAATGGATCAGCTGAGAGCTAGAGCCGAGAGCGGAGAGTTTGGCCACGCCCCCACCCTCTACTATAGGCCAGCTCTTTTCTCCTCATTTGCATTCAAGCAACAACGCCCATAATGGCCTGTTCAGAGAGAGAAAAATTACTCTTTCTCATCTTATCTCTGTTTCTCATGCACTGAGTGTTGATTTTGAAGAAGGATTCATTTACAGTATTAGGGAACCATTAAGGAGCCATATAAAAGCATCAAGAAGTACCATGTCATGGGATCTTTAAAGGGATATATACAACCAAAATCACTATAAGGTTCTAGGTTCAAATCCTGAACTAATTCTTTCAGGTTAGATTCACATGTTCCTTTATTTTGGTTTCATACTTATTAAAGGTCCTACATAACGTAAACTCTTGTGAGCTTTTAGTCATGTTAGAACGTTGTTTTCTCCTCAAAAACAGACCTGGAGTTGTGTTTTATTTCATTCACATGTTTGAGTACTCGTTTATTATTAGTCTGTCTACATCTCCAAACCTCAAAATGCTCTGTTCCACCTTGATGTCATGTAGTATTTTTCAACTTTCAACAAGTTGTCAAGATTTCAACAGCTCCTTTTACCTTTAATCGAGTAGAGATTGGTAATTCCCAGTGATTCTAGTAAAGGTGTATGGATTTTAAAAACAGAGTGGAGCACTTCCTGTATTACCACCCTGATGGATTAGTCTAATTAAGGTTTATTTCCTAGACAAACACCACAAATGGTCTAGAAATACAAAGTTAAACCTGTATTGGAACATTCTCCATGGAGAGAAATGTCCGAAATATTAAAATAATGCACAAAAAAACTTTAAATTTCAAAGGAGAGACTATAAAAAAAAAACTAAATTATATGACAGTCACCATCAGGGACAGTTCTGAATCTGCAGTTCTCTCTGTTCCACATCACTTTCAAATCACTGTCACGGTCATTATTTTCGTCATTATTATTTCTCGCATTTGAACATGCTGAAACTTCAGTGTCACCGTGACTCATTCAAAAGTCACCAAAATGTCGTTAAAAAGTTGCTCTGAAAACCACAGCTCAGTATATTAAATGCATATTTGATAATTTTACTTTTTGCGTTATTTTTAGTATTTTAGTAGCTTCAGTATCACTTTGCCCTCCGCCCTAAGTCACTCCACCTTCAGAACGCCATCACAACAAAATCGACATCTATCCTGCCAAGGTTTGTGAAGTTGTTGTGGACAGTTTTATATCATGCTTTTGTATTTTTATGGAGCGGGAGAATGGGGGATGAGACTTTTGGGCTGAGCATTGGACAAAGTTCGAAAAGCTCCCAGGAGAGATCGCTAAATTACTGAAACATGGATGGATGACATCTCAAACATCTTCAGATATGTTTTTGATGAGGGAAGGATATTATAGCACGATCTCATAAAGAGTATTTAGTGACATGTGAAAGCAACTACTAAAATACCCCCTCTTTAAATGTATGTGTCATTTTTTTTTATTAATTGGGCTAGTTTTCTTTTAGAAGATGTGACTCCACAAACTCTGCCTCAGGTGGAGGAGTTCAAGTATCTCGGGGTCTTGTTCACGAGTGAGGGGAGGATGGAGCGTGAGATTGACAGGTGGATCGGTGCAGCGTCGGCAGTGATGCGGTCGCTGTACTGGACCGTTGTGGTGAAGAGGGAGCTGAGCCGAAAGGCAAAGCTCTCGATTTACCGTCGATCTACGTTCCTACCCTCACCTATGGTCATGAGCTCTGGGTAATGACCGAAAGGACGAGATCGCGGATACAAGCGGCCGACATGAGTTTCCTCCGCAGAGTGGCTGGGCGCACCCTTAGAGATAGGGTGAGGAGCTCAGTCACATGGGAGGAGCTCGGAGTAGAGCCGCTGCTTCTCCACGTCGAGAGGAGCCAGCTGAGGTGGCTCGGGCATCTGTTCCGGACGCCTCCTGGACGCCTCCCTCGGGAGGTGTTCCGGGCATGTCCCACCGGGAGGAGGCCCCGGGGAAGACCCAGGACACGCTGGAGGGACTATGTCTCCCGGCTGGCCTGGGAACGCCTTGGGGTCCCCCTGGAGGAGTGAAGGAAGTCTGGGAGTCCCTGCTCAGGCTGTTGATGGATGGACCCCGGCAAACAGTGTTGGGAAGTAACTTATACTCAACAAAAATATAAACGCAACACTTTTGTTTTTGCTCCCATTTTTCCTGAGATGGACCCAAAGATCCAAAATTCACTCCAGATACACAACACTACCATTTCTCTCCAACATTGTTCACAAATCTGTCCAAATGTGTGACAGCGAGCACCTCTGCCCCGCCGAGACAATCCACCCCACCTCACAGGTGCGCCACATCAAGATGCCGATCCGACATCATGACCAGTGCACAGGTGCGCCCCAGACTGCCCACAATAAAAGGCCACCCCGAAATGTGCATTTTTTTTGCTTTATTGGGGGTCTGGGGACTCAGAACCAGTCAGTATCTGGTGTGACCATCATTTGCCTCATGCAGTCCAACACATCTTCTTCACATAGAGTTTATCAGATTGTCAGCTGTGGCCTGTGGAATGTTGGTCCACTCCTCTTCAATGGCTGTGCGAAGTTGCTGGATATTAGTGGGAGCTGGTACACGCTGTCGTATACGCCGGTCAAGCACATCCCAAACATGCTCAATGGGTGACATGTCCGGTGAGTATGCTGGCCATGCAAGAACTGGGACATTTTCAGCTTCCAAGAATTGTGTACAGATCCTTGCAACATGGGGCCGTGCATTATCTTGCTGAAACATGAGGTGATGTTCATGGATGTATGGCACAACAATGGGCCTCAGGATCTCATCACGGTATCTCTGTGCATTCAAAATGCCATCAATAAAATGCACCTGTGTTCTTCGTCCATAACAGCCATTGAAGAGGAGTGGACCAACATTCCACAGGCCACAATTGACAATCTGATAAACTCTATGTGAAGATGTGTTGCACTGCATGAGGCAAATGGTGGTCACACCAGATACTGACTGGTTCTGAGTCCCCAGACCCCCAATAAAGCAAAAAAAAGCACATTTCGGGGTGTCCTTTTATTGTGGGCAGTCTGGGGCGCACCTGTGCACTAATCATGATGTCGGATCGGCATCTTGATGTGGCGCACCTGTGAGGTGGGGTGGATTGTCTCGGCGGGGCAGAGGTGCTCGCTGTCACACATTTGGACAGATTTGTGAACAATGTTTGAGAGAAATGGTAGTGTTGTGTATCTGGAGTGAATTTTGGATCTTTGGGTCCATCTCAGGAAAAATGGGAGCAAAAACAAAAGTGTTGCGTTTATATTTTTGTTGAGTGTAGTTCATATACTAAAGATTCATATTGTGAACACTCATTTCGAGTTACTGTATCATCTGGTTTTATTCAGGATACAGTTACAGGTATTGTACCTTGTATTTTTATTACATTTTATTACATAATTTTATTATATTGTTTGTCTTCTTCCCCTGCACTTTTGCAACACTTTTTTTACCATGTACTATTATTGCTGTTATTAGTACTTCTATCTTAGCGAGTCAACAGTTCCTCTGATCCTAAGCATTTCATTGCATTGTTGACCCTGTGTTGATTCTACATATGACAAATAAACAATCTTGAATCTTGAATCTTGTAGTAATAAAACAAAGCTCTTATGTTGTGTGTACAAGCAAGTTTTTCTTCTCTATTTAGTGATACATAAATGCATAAAAAACATGCAACACACATCAAGTCGTTTTAATCCCATGTCATGTTTTACACACTAAGATGATGAAACCCAGTGCAGTGCAATCGTGTTGAGTGTGTTCTACACATGTCTACTGGCTTCATGTTTGCCCGTTTCCATGGGGACACAGCGCACACATTAGCAAACACTGCTAAAACTGCTTTAAATTGAAGACTGATTTGAAGAAGATTTAAAAACTATCAAATGGATTTAAACAGCACATTGTCATGAGCCTGTGATCAATACGAGTGTTCATGGACCTGTTTAGGAGTTAAGTCAGTTCCTTATGGTCATATTGTGTTAAAATAAACTCAGATTAAAATCTAACAAAGGGAATAATGATGTCGTCAGCTGCAAAGTATCAATATTCTAAGTATTCAGAACTCTTACTGGACCATGTATTGGATGGACCATAAATACGTTTAATGCAGGTATTCAGTATTCTGGAACTAAACATATTCTTCTTATTATTATTATTTAAAATATTCTTCCCAACACGATGCACAAATATATATTATATGTGAGATTTGTTGTGTGTTTTTTTCAGTAAATCTTCTATAAAGCTCCAAAAGAATGATGCAGTTTATTTGTGAGAACCTCCAAACCCCGACGTTGACTTCAAAGTCCGGTGTGCAGCCCCGTCCTCTGGGTGTGGACGTTCAGGCCCTGGTGAGACGTGCTTCTGGAGACGGTGTGTGTTTCATAATGACAGCTTCAAACAGGAGTCAATGGTCCGTGAAGTTTAATGCATAAAACATGAGATGTTCGTCTCATACCTGCAATGACCGGAGGAGGAGTTTAAGAGATCTTTTTCTCAACACTGTGAGACAAACGAAGAGTTTAGGATCAAATCTTAAAACATGGAATGATTTGTGGTTGCTTACACAGTGACAGTGAAAAAAAGGAGTTTAAAGTGAGTATGACAGTTTTGGATGATTCTCTAATTTTTACTTAAAGGTGCATGGTGTAACATTTGTGGTGCAGGGTCTGTCAGACGCTTTTCTCCATGGAGATGATGTTTGGAATGTTACACAGTGTGAACAGTATTAAACATTTGTGACTGACCGCAGCAAAACAGGACTCAAGTCATCCCAGGGGGCATTTTGAGTTAGTCACAGATTCTGAAAGTGTAGATTCTAAGCTTCCCAATGATGCCTTACACATGGAAATCTGAGAACATTTGAAGAAATTGTGGCTATTTGAATGCAGGACATCTGAAAAGTAACGAGCTGAGAAAAGCACCTCTAGTCTAGAAGTTCAGGCCTTCAGAACTCATTTGCATGACATTAAGCTAAGCCCTTCCCCATCACTGACATTACCGTGGTGTGGAGTTTCAGGCAGGTCAGAATTAGAAGGTACTTTGTTAAAGGGACAGTGTGTAGGATTCGTGGCGCATAGGTGGTTAGTAGCTATTCCACTTCCTCTTTTGGCTACGGCAGACCTCGAGGGTCACCCGGGCGCGCCGTAACGCAGACAGCTCGCGTTGTTGCGCGCACCCGGCGCTGTGTGAGCTCTCGCCGACAACTATGGTATAAATAAAACGCGGTCCCTTACAGTCTCCTCTTTTTGACTATGCAATTAATTTCCCTGCACAACAATCACTCCCCGAGCACATGGGGCTTTTATACAGAAAAGCACAAAACGAGGTTTGTTACTTAGCTTACCTTTGAAGGCTCTGGACAGGTCAAACTCTGTATTTCACCATAAACTTGGTCTCAATCTGTCCGTAAGGATCCAGCGAATAAAATCCAGTAAAACAATTTAGTCCAAAACACGTGTTAGATCCATTACGACGTGTGATACAGCAGCACGCTTGTTTAACCAAAACCACGAGGCTCCCCCCTCCCCCTCCCCTTCTCTTTCTCTCCACGAGGCTCCCCCCTCCCCCCTCCCCTTCCCCTTCTCTCCACGAGGCTCCCCCCTCCCCTTCCCCTTCTCTCCTTCTCTCCTTCGCTCCTTTGCTCCCTCAGGCAGCGCGGCTGAGCAGCTGCTAGCAGGAGCCTCGGGGAAGGATGAGCCCAAATGTCCTTCTGCGGCTCTCGTATTCAAAATGGCTGCCTCTATATGGGGAAGATCCCCCTTTTATGTGACTATATCTAAGTCCAAAAGAATACTTTGATTTCATGATGGAAGTGAAAAGGCTTGGAAAACAATGTATTTTTGAATGGGTATCTTCAATTTCAGTAATTAACGGGTAAAAATCTTACACACTGTCCCTTTAAAATGGAAATGGTTTTATAACAAAAAGTCCATATAATCATTCAATAATTCAGTAATACACAGGATAATATGTTAAGTTAAAACACACACTTCAGCCCTGGTTTTAGTCCTGGTTTAGTCTCAGTTTAGCACTGGTTTTAACCCTGGTTTAGTCCCATTTTAGTCCTTGTTTAGTCCCATTTTAGGCCTGGTTTTAGTCCTGGTTTAGTCCTGGTTTAGTCCCATTTTAGTCCTGGTTTTAGTCCTGGTTTAGTCCCGGTTTAGTGCCAGTTTACTGGCACTTACTTTGCTGCGGTCTGACACATTTTCTATCTTCATGGAGACCAAAGTAGACCAAACCACAATGTAGTGGACCAAACAGCACGACAAAGACAAGGGTAAAAAAATAAGTTTAAATTTAATAACGTCTAAAAAAGGTCATTTAACAAAAGCTCAAACTAGGCAAATAATATTTAACAAAAAGCCGGGCCCAACTGGGGTTAATTTAAGTTACACAAGTTACAGGTCAGATCTGGGGAGAGGCAACCCTGCTCACAGTCAGAATGTCAGTTTTTCTAGGTGTTTTTGAGCTGTAAAACAACCTATAATTGAATAAATGTAAAGTAGAACTGTTTAATGTCACACTGTGGAACATTCCAGGATGACAAGTGAGTGTTTCAGTTTATAAAATGCATATGCTTTTGTTTGAGTAGCGCCTTGAGAACACTGGTGTAGTTTAAAGATGTGTGTAGAATCCCTCAGTCGTCCAGGTAGAATCCACGGCTAAAGAAGAAATTTTATTTGTCAACTGGACAAAAGTTTATTTGGTCGAATACGTTTCTCAGCTCATCCAAGCTGCTTCTTCTTGAGTAGGTGGTCTACTCCATTCAGTGTAGTGAAGACTGCAGTGAGCGCTACACTGGAGAAACAAAACAGCCACTTCACAAGAGGATGTACCAACACAGACGAGAGAGCCAGAGTGGACCTCAGTCTGCCGTACATCTCCACCTAAAAGGACCTCAGTCTGCCATACATCTCCACCTAAAAGCCACGGGTCACTCCTTTGAGGACAGTGAGGTACAGATCTTGGCCAGAGAAAAGAACTGGTTTGAGAGGGGAGTTAAAGAGGCTATTTTTGTGAAGAAAGAGAATCCTTCCTTGAACAGAAGTGGAGGTCTCAGACATCATTTGTCTCTATCTATAACTCTATCCTCAAACCTAAATCAAAACAAACAAAGAAAACAGTAGGGCAGCAGGTCAGGCCCATTATGGTCCTGAATGGTTCTGCTAACAAGACCCACACTCCACTCCCACTGCAGATCTTATAGGCCTACCTAACTAACACAAACTGTAAACAAGTAGGTGTGGTATTTTCAGTCATTTCATTGTAGTTAGCGCCCCCTTCAGGCAGATATAGGCAGAGTCCACCAGCGTCTGACCAGAACTGAAGAAGCAGCTTGGATGAGCTGAACGTTTGTCCAGTTGACAAACTGAGTTTCTCCTTTTGCCGTTGTAGTTTAAAGTAACGCCATGTAACTTTCTGAAGAAGCCTCATCTTCTACATAGTTCCATAGAAATAGAAAATTAAAACTGGTTGAACATTCTCAGTGGTCATAGATGTGTTTGGAGAATGCCCTCCAGAGTCGGGTTTGTGAAGATGCAAACCTGCTCACAAGCCTGCTAAGAATGGATGTTATTCTCAATCAATCAATCAAACAATATTTATAAAGCGCTTTTCATACAAAATTGTAACACAAAGCACCTTACAGTGGTTAAGGATTAGAAGATTGACTTTTATTGATCTCACACAGGAGAAATCGTTTTCTGCATTTGACCCAGGGACCATCCCCATGATTTTGTTATTTAGTCTTGGTCAGGCCCTAAGCTGGAGGATTTTACCTATGGCGCATGTTTGGGTTGGTGGTGGAAACCGGAGTCCCCAGAGGAAACCCACCCAGACACGGGGAGAACATGCAAACACATAGAAAGGCCCGGGCGACCCGAACCTTCTTGCTGTGAAGCATGAGTGCTAGCCACTCAGCCACCGTGCTGCCAGAGGAGAAAAAAAACAAAACACGAACAGACAAACGAACAAACAACAAACAAACGAACAGACAAACAGCCCACTCTTAAAAACATGAACGTTCTCTGCAATAAAAACTGAAAAAACAACAACAACAAAAAACAAAAAACCTCATTGTCATACTGGTACTTTGCAGCTGATCTCAACATTCCCTGGGGGTGTGATACTAACTGGTGCATAGAATACTAATAAATTGCTAGCACTACCACTAACAGTAACAACTATACAAAAATCACACAATGGCAATATTTAAAATAATAATGGTCAGCTGTCCACCTCCATCAAGGTTTGTGCCTCCAGCTGTGGGCAGTAAAACGACACTCATAGATGTCCGATCATCTTTATGGTCCACAGTGAAGAAAGTGACCAGTGAGCAACATATTCTGGAAATGTACCGTTCACTTACACTTATCTTACTTTTTCATTTGGTGATATTCAGAATACTTTTCTAAAATCAAAGGAATACATTATGGTATTTGATGACACAATTTAGGCTTCAAACTATACAATTTTAGAGAAAAGGACAGAAAACACAGCTCTAGTGTGTGCACGTGTCAGTTTTCCATCTCTAATTAGTGTCAGGAAATGCATAACAAGAAAACAAACAAACAGCTTTTTTACACTATAATTTAAAGGCACCTTGATGTGAATGTATTCTAATTATTCAGAATACAGTACTCTGATAGGACCATGTATCGCAATATGTTACCAAATACATTTTAATGCAGGTATTCAGTATTCTGTAACTAAATACATGTTCAAAGTATTCTTCCCATAACTGATGATGAAAAACTGTAAAACATGAATATTTAGAGAATGTAAATAATGGTAATAATGACGGGACTGGTGATTGCTGAAAAATGTGGATAAAGTTCTGTGTGCCCCACATGTGAAGGTCGGGTAAAACATGGACTACAGATTATTATCGTTTTGACTTAAATCTGCAGAGCCAGAGCCAATCAGACCCCAGGACTAATCAAACCTGAGATAAGATCAGGCTCAAGATACACAGTGCAGAGTCAGCTTTGAGTACAATACAAGAGAAGAAAACATAACTGTCACTGCAGTCACATGGTAGGATCGGATTGGATTTCTCCAAATCTGATCCCGTTACTCGGCGGGTGGTCTGTCCTTAGATCCCAGTGCACATGAAGCTCGTGTAATCGGATAATGGTCAGCGACCTGGCCAGCTCTGCTACGCTATGTGGCGCTGTAGTCCAACTACTTCTGGGTGATGGCTACTCAATAAAAACACAACAAACTATGTGGCGGTATACAAAGATGGTGCTCGAGGAGTTTGATGGAGCAGCATTGGTGTACGTGTTGTGCATTCCTTCTTCGCAGCCATGATTTCGTCTGACTTTTCCGGCAACAATCGCTACTTATGACGGCGTCGGCGCCTCCTGCCACTTCCGGGTGAAATCCCTGGTGAAAATTCCCGCGCATGCGCAGTACGCCAATCCAATCCGATATCATGCACAAGGCGGCACCGAGCAGATTACTCTCGGCCTAATTCGGGAAACCAATCTCTATACGATCCTTAGCCTGTGCACATGAATTCGATACAATCCCAATCCGTTTGCAATCGGATTACATTCGTCCATGTGCACACAGTCTGTATTGTGTTCGGGCATATACAGTGATTAAATAACAATAAGATCCAGGCCCACCTTAAGTAAAATTGTTGGCCTTTCTCAGCAAAACTGTGTGTCCTAGGAATATAGCTCTGGAAAAAAAAATAAGAGACCACTGCAATTTTTTCTGAAATCAGCATCTCTACATGTATTACAGCCATTCCATTCCAGCGTCTGTTGAATTCCAACACAAACACAAAACTGAGCTACTTCAGTTCTTGCACCAGGAATGGAATAAAGTCACCCAAGAACAATGTGAAAGACTTGTGGAGAGCATGTCAAGACGCATGAAAGCTGTGATTAAAAATAAGGGTTATTGCACCAAATATTGATTTCTGAACTCTTCTTAAAGGGACAGTGTGTAGGATGGTGGCGCATTGGTGGATGGTGGGTATTGCAATTCCAGTTCTAGCTATGGCAGACCTCGAGGGTCACCCGGGCGCGCCATAACGCGGACAGCTCGGCGTACCCGGAGTTGGGTTCACTGGCAGCCGCGCACGAACCGCGCGCACGCGTGAAGCGCACCCGGCGCTGTGCACGGGTGGGGGGAATCGGGAACTGGACCGCGGAGGGCGGAGGTCGGTCTGAACCCGGGGTGCGGGCCCGCGCTGCAACAAAGCCCCAGCCGCGGTAGGTACTATGTCCTTCTTCTTTTCCTCTTACTCCTGCGATGTATGTGTGGAGTAAGTGTGATCCGGCAACATGCTTGTCGTTGTTTATCCAAACGCGTACTATCTCGTTGTGTGAAAACCACGAGCCCTTGCTGACAACTACTGTATAAAGAAAAGGCGAAGGCGGAGCCCAAATGTCCTTCTGCAGCTCTCGTAATCAAAATGGCTGCCTCTACATGGGGAAAATCCCCCTTTTATGCAGGTATATGTAAGTCCAACAGAATACTTTGATTTCATGATGGAAGTGAAAAGGCTTGGAAAACACTGTATTTTTGAATGGGTATCTTCAATTTCACTAATTAACGGGTAAAAATCTGTCCCTTTAAGTGTAAACATTAATATTATGTTGTTTTAAAATGAATTTGATCTTGTTTCTTTGCATTGTTTGAGGTCTGAGAACATGTATCTTTTTTGTTATTTTGACCATTTGTCATTTTCTGAAAATAAAGAAGGCGGTCGCTTTGTCCTGGAAAGAGACTGAAGTTTCTTCTGAAAGGTCCTGGATAAGAGAAATGACATTATGTGTTAGACTGGAAAAGCTGACCTGTATCATTAGTATGGACACTCTTAATGGACTTTCTCAGGAAATTATAGTTGTGTAATTAGAGTGTGTCAATGTAGTTATCACTATTTTATTTATTTATTTATTTATTTATTTATTTATTTAGTATTATTATTATTATTATTTACTTCACTGCTTTTCAGTGAAATCACATGGCGTCCCTTTAACACATAGAAAGCCATTTAAAATGCAAATACCGGTACTTAGAATGATTACAGATTTAAAAGAAACATGCATTAAAAAATAAAGTAAGAAAAAAAAAAAAAGGAAAACACCTCTACATGATACCGGAGGTACTTAAGAGTGTGAAATGAGGCTTTGGGGCGTACACAAGACAAAAAATCACTGTGTTACATAACAGCCTGTCAGGAATTACTCAGCTGTTCGAACTTGTATATTGGCTCAAAGGCACAAAGTCGATATTTTTGCCGATTCCTGTTTGTCCCGTGATGCTTCAGCGCTTATGTATATGTCCTGTATTGATCTGATGATGGTCAATACTTTATCATGAATCAAAATGTCAACTCGAACATAGAAAAACACATCCACTTCTGTTTAAGATGCGCCGTGCCACCTGCTTTCTCTGTATGTTATTGCTTGTCCTGTAATGTTCCACAGTATGGCATTAGACTTTGCAGTTCACTACTTTCTGATCTGATCGTGTTGATTCCTCATCACATTTGGCTGTTGATTGATTGCATTTTTACAGTTCTAAGGCAGTGTCCACCAGCGTCTGACCAGTACTGAAGAAGCAGCTTGGATGAGCTGAGAAACGGATTCGACCAAATAAACTTTTGTCCAGTCGACAAATTGAATTTCTCCTTTTGCAAATAACCTTCTTGTGAAAACACGAAAAAGATGAATGTTTTATACTGAAACCACCCTGTTTTATAACAATAACTGAAAAACAGTGTTCTACATTCTCGCTATTCATGCCGTCTCCTATAGAGCGTTTTCACGTGACGTCATAATCCGGAAGTCGGCCATGTTGGAGATATTCGAAACAAACAAAAAAAAAAAAAGCAAAATGGTCAAACTATTGTCAGGTCCTCAGCGTCAAAATAGATCAGACAGAGAAAAACACCTGCAGTTCTGTCGTTTACCTAAAGTAGTGACCGACCAGGACTAAACCAGGACTAAACCAGGACTAAACCAGGACTAAACCAGGTCTAAACCAGGACTAAACCAGGACTAAACCAGGTCTAAACCAGGTCTAAACCTGGATTAAACCAGGTCTAAACCAGGCCTAAACCAGGTCTAAACCAGGACTAAACCAGGTCTAAACCAGGTCTAAACCAGGTCTAAACCAGGACTAAACCAGGACTAAACCAGGTCTAAACCAGGTCTAAACCAGGACTAAACCAGGACTAAACACACGCACACACATACACGCAAACACACGCACACACATGCACACGCACACACACACACACACACACGCACACACACATACACACACGCACACACATGCCCACACACGCACACACACACACACACGTACACACACATACACACACACGCACACACATGCCCACACACACACACACACACGCACACACACACACACACACACACACATACACACACGCACACACACACACACACACACACGCACACACACACACACACACGCGCACACATGCCCACACACACACACGCACACACACACACACGCACACACATGCCCAGACACACGCACACACACACACATACACACACGCACACACACACACGCACACACACGCACACATACATATACACACACACATGCACACGCACACACACTCACACGCACGCACAAACGCACACACACACACATATACACACACACATACACACATGCACACGCACACACACACACACATACACACACACACACGCACACACGCACACACACACGCACACATACATATACACACACACATACACACATGCACACACACACACACACGCGCATAAACGCGCGCACACACGCACACACACACATACACACGCACACACACACGCGCACACACACATGCACAAACGCACACACACGCACGCACACACACACACAGGATGAAACACATTTTAATAATATTTTTAATAATAAAACACTTGGACAAATGTGACAGGGGACTCTCATTTAAAACCGATTAGACGAGTTTTTCATCTAATTTAAGTTTTTCATCTGGAGCGCGTTAATACTCGGAGGGATTCTGATGGAGAGAAAAATACTAATTCAGTGTCTGGTATCCTTCACGTTGGCTTTATAATTTTTTTGTGCATTAGTCCGCTGAGTCGTGGAAAGTGACTATTACCGCTGATGATAAAAGAAGAAATTCAATTTGTCAACTGGTCAAATTGAATTTCTTCTTTTATCATGGATTCTACCTGGACGACTGAGGGACTCTTCAAGTATTACCGCTGATGCGTAATATTGGCTTTTCAAATCAATTTCTTGTTTAATTGTTTGTTGCTATAGGTAGAGACTCAGTTACATTCACTTTATAACTTGGGGATAAAATGTTATGTCTCAGAGAGTTTTTAGACATCACATTTATCTCCAGATCCTGAGCTGGTCTTGGTCAGGACTGGGGGTGCCGAGATTAAATATCAGTGCAGATCCAGGAAAATTTGCAATATTGGGAATCAGTTCTATGATATCGGTTCAATCAATATCCTGGATGGACTCTTTACTGACTGATGTAGATCCAGGATGTTTGAACTTTGATTCATACGAAGCTGTTCAGTAGTAGAATCCAAAACCGTAACAGAAAACAATCTTTTTAATAAATAACTGTATTTTGAGAGGAAAAGAAATGTACATTTCCAACCCCAACACTGGTATCGGTTAATACAGCGTTTTTCAACCTTCAGGTCGCAATCCCACGTGGGGTCGCCTGAAATGTCCGGAGCAGTGCAGTTACAATAACTAGTGACGGAGCTCCGGAGCACGTCTCGTTCTTTCTGAAACTGTCTCGCAGCAGCCGCTCACGTGACCAAAGTGTCGAAGTGTCGGTCCCTCCCCCCGCTGCTTCTCTCTGCGTGTAAATCGCTTCAGTGTATCTAAGCATTTCATTGGCTCAGCGAATGTTCCGCTCTGCGATTGGTTCAGAGTGCTTCAGAGTGTTCAACGTGCTTCCTTGAGCTGTGTCCCAATTCCCAGAGTGCACGGTTCGGAGTGTGGTTTTAAGGGTCCTCAGACTGCAGTCAAGTCTGTGCATACTTGCTCAGCCCTGAGTGCAGTCCGCGGACCGCATGGGCGTCGGCGAAATGCGACAGGTCTCGCAACTACAGGAAGCAACCCCTGACTCCATTTTCTCCCATAGAAGAAGTAGCGCGCGGTGCATGCTGGGATATATGAGTACGCGAAGTGTGCTTGGTCGCGCTTGGTCCACGCCCCGATTTCCATGGAAACGACTATGGTCTTCGGACCGTGTGTTAACTGTGCATGGGACAAAAAAGAAATGGGACAGCAGTCGTTGCGCCGGATGTCACGCACATGCCCTTCAAACCACGCTCCGAACCGTGCACTCTGGGAATTGGGACACGGCTTGACAAGCACTAAACTGCTACAGTATAAAAGATGCACCAATATTTCTTAAAAATGTTGGGTAGTGAGGAGTATTGTGTGACGTTAGTGGTGACTTCTGGTGACTTCTTTTGGCATTTGTTTCATTTTCGATGGCATCTACAAGTGGAAAAAAGCGATCCATTCCCATCCATCCATTTGGGAACTTCCCAAATCATGGGTTGTGTGTTGGTTTGCAATGGTTAAATTTGTCCACTAGAGGTCAGTGTTTCTCCGAGGCCTCAGACACATTGAACCATTTGACACAATATTGCGACTGAGGCTGAAACTGAAACATGATCAAAAAAAAAAGTCTATGGGGTCACCAGAAATGTGATGTCAAAATGGGGTCACAGGCCAAAAAAGGTTATATTAACTGAGTTATATTAACTTTAAATGACAGATCAGATATAATTATTCAAGTATACTTTCACCAAATTCTTATTCACTGAAAACATTTCTACTGGAAGGTCCGCCACCTGCATTTCTCCATGGAAATATTATTGCTTTGTCTAGAATGTTCCACAGTATAGATTAAATCGATCTATCACAAGGGAGGTCACAGCACTACGCTACATTACAGTTCAGGAATAAATGTATTTTTGAGCATTAGATACACCTGTAATGAATAAATGCTGGATGTATGTTTAATGTTATACTATGGAACATTCCAGGGAAAGCAATAACATCTCCATGGTGACAAGTAGCTACCAGAAAAGTTACCCAGTGCGCCTTTAACTCAGTATTTTTTTATTTTATTTTTTTATTTAAAAGTGACAGTGCATATTCATGAACATAAACTTGTAAATACTCCAGAATTACCCGAAGGTTCTTTACATCTGTAATCGACAAACTCACAGGACAAACATGATAGAAACACACAATACGACACAATCATGACACACAACACTGACATTTACACAGAAGCAGAACATTATTGATCACATTATTGATCACAGATCTGATTCGTTTCAGATTTCAGGTTTTAAATGTTCTGGATGTGGTCGAGTCTCTTATTGCAGCTGTATGTTGTTCCAGATTTCTGAACCTCGACTGAAAACACCTGAGACTGAATGTTGTGTGTCTATAAGGTGTTGTGCGTCTATAAGGAGTTGTGTTGTGCGTCTATAAGGTGTTGTGCGTCTATAAGGAGTTGTGTTGTGCGTCTATAAGGTGTTGTGCGTCTATAAGGAGTTGTGTTGTGCGTCTATAAGGTGTTGTGCGTCTATAAGGTGTTGTGTGTCTATAAGGTGTTGTGCGTCTATAAGGTGTTGTGCGTCTATAAGGTGTTGTGCGTCTATAAGGTGTTGTGCGTCTATAAGGTGTTGTGTGTCTATAAGGTGTCGTGTGTCTATAAGGTGTCGTGCGTCTATAAGGTGTTGTGTGTTTATAAGGTGTTGTGTTCTGCGTCTATAAGATGTTGTCTGTCTATAAGCTGTTGTGTGTCTATAAGGTGTTGTGTTGTGCGTCTATAAGGTGTTGTGCGTCTATAAAGTTTAGTGTGTGTCTATAAGTTGTTGTGCGTCTATAAGGTGTTGTGTTGTGCGTCTACTTATAAGTTGTTGTGCGTCTATAAGGTGTTGTGCATCTATAAGGTGTTGTGTTGTGTGTCTATAAGTTGTTGTGCGTCTATAAGGCGTTGTGCGTCTACTGTATAAAGTGTTGTGCGTCTGTAAAGTGTAAGTTGTTGTGCGTCTATAAGGTGTTGTGCGTCTGTTTTTGCTGAATTTGGGCAAAATTAACTCACCCAAAGGTGGTGGAGTCCATTTCAGATCTTATACACCGAGCAGGCGAGTTTAAATTTTCTAAAATTAAAATTTAAAAGATATTATTGGACCACTATTTGTTTAATAAAGTTACAATATTCTTTCAATTTGAAACCAACGAAACAGAACTGACAGCAAAAGTGAACTCCCAAAGCTCTGTATTAATTGTTTTGAAATATTTTCCAGAGCCAGATCCTTCGTTGCCCCGTCAGTGGAGACCCGAGCTCCCACAGGCCTGTCACCGATGTGGCCTCATTAAAGTCCGCCGTCCCCCGTGTGGAGCTCTGGTTTCACCCCCTCAGCTGCAGGAACCAGGGGACGGGAAGGTGGGGGGCATTTTGTGAACAAGGTCAGATCAGATGGACCCAGCGATGACCAGCGTGTTACAGCACAAGGACAAGGAAGCATTAGAGGGAAAACTACTGAAAAATAAGTGCTGTTGTGATGATGGATTTGAGTGGCGTCGCAACATCCAAAAACTCAACTGATTTCAGTATTTTGAAGTGCTCTGTGTGTTTTATTATGGGTGTTTTTATTGAATGAATTACTGAATTTACTATAAAATGAGCAGTCAAGGTACCGTACTTTTCGGACTATAAGCCGCTACTTTTTTCTCACACTTCGGACCCTGCGGCTTATAATCAGGTGCGGCTTATGTATGGATTAATTCTTTATCAGGACAGTGAATGTAGCGCGTGTGTGATGAAGACATGCTGAAGCTGTTCAAGTCCGACACTGAAGATGACGACTTCAGTGGTTTCAGTGCACAGGAGAAAGAAGAAGGGGGCGATCAGGGACTTTTCTGGTAGGTGAAAATGCCTACGGTAAATAAATGAGGAGAGTTCATGAATTAATGAAGCCTTGTTTTAATTTAGCCACTTAAAGCCTCCTACAGGTATCAACAGTTCTGTGAGCTTGAGTTCAGGGGGTTTATTCTTAAAGTTAAACTTGAAACTTTATTTTAAGGTTTCACAGGCTACAGGCTGGACATTTTACAGTTGTTTTACTGCCGTATTTCTGCCGTGTTAGTGCCGTAGGCGCTGTTCGAAAAAAGCACGTACCGACATTTACGTTATTAAAATAAATAAAAAAATCCTTTTGTGTACCATCTTTCTGTGTAAATATCTCAAGTTACAATGTGGACACCTGCGGCTTATAGTCAGGCGCTCTATAGCCATAGTTTCGAGTAGATGTGTGCATGTGTGGACTGTGCTCTCAGCTCCCGGGACCCAAACATGAAACGCAAAGCTGTAAACTATGCCTAAATCTCAGATTACAGGCCACTTTTGACTCAAACAAAATCGTAGACTAAGACATCGAGCTTCTATGATTTGAAAAGTGCTAAAGTTTGTGTTATTTGGAGACCGCACGGGGCATATTACATGCTCGGGGAATATATTATATGCCCCGAGCTATGGCTAGAAGTCGCGCTAGGCTAACGCAAATCTAAAACATCTCTGGAAGTGCTCCATATGACACCAAAGTGCTATGGGTGAGTAAAACAACTTGTTTTATTACCGAAATAAGGCTCAGATTGTAAAAAACGTTACTTTTCCTTTAAGGACACGCTACAAACTTCAACGTAATTGAACCAAGAACAGGAAATTACCCCACCAACTGTGCCCTTATATCCCAATTAGAATCGTTAAGTATTAGTCTGAAGATTGTTGTTTTTGGTTAATACTATCACACACGCTCCATATCCTGTTACTCATCGTCGTTTCGTCTCACTGAAGCAGGCAGCGTTACCTCGACAAATCTGGGTTTCATGGTTAAAAATATCCACATCAGAACATGTATTTGTGCTCATGTCAATGGCTCTGAATAATTTTCCATTTGCATGTTAATTATGTGATGACTGAGAACGCCCACTTATGTCTCTCCGTCTCTTTCTCTGTCCCACGGTCTCGCTCGCTCTCTTTGCATCTGCTTATCTCTTCCCCTCGTTCCCTCCGTCGTACAGCGCTCAAGGACCCATCTTCAGATGTCCAGCTAGTCTTGGTCTGGGCAGTGACGTGCAGTCGTCATCACAGAGAAAAAAGAAGTAAAATGAAAATAAATAGTCATATTTATCCAATGATTTGTACTATAAAGTTATTTTCTATTTAACTTGGCCATTTTAATTCTTTTTTTTTAATTCAAAATGGCTGAATTTTCACTTTTACCGTTCAAATAGTGGCCTTCGGAGTGCAGCTCTGCACCAGCCGTTGGTCCCTCACATGGACTGACTGTGGTGTAGCTCAGCAGTGACAGATTCTGCTCTAAAGCGGCGGTGAAAAGGCGTCGGGTTATAGCGGCGGTGAAAAGGCGCCGGGTGAGGCTCGTAGTTCCTCGTAGGCTCCTAGGGATTCTTCTGCAACTCCTGGAGCAGCGGATTAGAATAAGTGACACAAGATACAATTTAGAGTTAGCAAGTCAAGTTTAATAATCCGTTCACTTTTTTCTTCTTGTCTGGCCCGACTTTTTAAATGGAGGAAGATTTCATATTAAAGCTCGAGCAGTTTTCTAAACTGGACTTTGGGTTGAAGCAGGAGGTTATAATTAAAGGAAGACCAACGCTGGAGCTAAAGGGTTTGCTCCAGACTACGGGACGAAAGACTCGCTCTTTTCAAACAGCGTGGGAAGAAATCGTCTTTTCTGCTTTTCCTTCGTTTCTCAACCTGCTGTGGCGATGTCTGGACTCAGATGGATATTGTGACCTGAAAAATTTGCAAAGAAGGTCCACGGCTCACATTCAGAACCAGATCGCGCTAAAAACGTCGCTATTTTAATTTATGACGCTACTCGGTGCTCTGGAAAATGCACTGAACAATAATTATTAATTTTCAGCTTCACTTCAAATTCAAAAATATTACGAGCTCCAGTCACTTACAGCAGTGCTTCTCAATTATTTTCTGTGACGCCCCCCCCTAGGAAGAAGAAAAAATGTCACACACCCCCTCCCTGCGCGTGACTATACATAGTATTATTTAGTATAGAAAATTGTTATTATTACACCTCTGCATAACATTGTATCCTTTATTAACATTAAAAGCAAAAAAAGAAAGAAACTTACAGCAAAGACTGCACTGTCTTTTTGCACTGAGGACTCAAATATTAATGTGTTTTTAATGCAGCTTTGCGCACATTTGTTTACGTTTTACAGAAACGAAACTTAACAACACATGGGCCATTTGCATAAACTAAAGGTGTTGAAAAAAAAACCAAAAAAAAGCTCTCTCCTTGTGCCGCTGATGCGACAGCTTCTGTCGGACTAAAGGACACGACTCAGTGGAATATACGTGTTTTTTCTGTGACAGAGGATGTTCTGCTGATGGTGAGTCTGTTCTGTATATCGCGTATTTAAGGTTGCCGACCCCTGCCCCAGAGCGACAATGAGAGCGCCACTGCCAACTACTGTTGTTGATGTGCAATTACACTTAGTTCTAGTACAGTTTCCCATGGTCACACGCGTCCCCCCTGGCATCACACCGCGCCCCCCCAGGGGCGCCCGCCCCACTATTTGAGAAGCACTGACTTACAGAGAGAGAAACTGGCCCTTGTTTAATATTTGTAAATCTGATTGTGACGACGTCAGTGCCTCAACAGCCACGACCCTCACCGCACGTCACTGGGTCTGGGCTACCTCAGCTGGAGAACTGGATCTACTGATACTTCATCACGTTGGGGCTGTTCTACATGTATCTCTTTGGTGGTTACCATGGAGACAAAATGCAGAGATTAGTGTCAGATAAGTTTTAATAAAAAATACAAAATGGATCCAAACAACAAACTTTCAGAGCCTGTGATCAATATGAGCGTTCATGGTTCCGTTTAGGTCTTCAATTTTCAACAAAAAGGTGAATTGTTTATGTGAGGACAGCACAAATCATCTCACCTGTTGTAGTTCCAACTAAGTCAGTTCTTTCTGGTCAGTTTGTATTAAAATAAACTCAGATTAATTAACGAAAAGGCTCAAACAGAGCAGAGCCTCTAATTAGCAGCACACCCTCAGGGAATGTTTGCAAAGTATCAATAGTGCACATTGTGGGTCGATGGCATAAATCAGGAGGTGTCTTGCTTAAAGACACAATAACAGTATTAAGTGGAGTGGGACTCAAATCATCAACACTGCAAAAAGTAAAATTGAATCTCTAACTTCTTCCGACAGAGGCAAAACAAGCACATGTATTACACAGCGAAATTGTTTAATTCTTAATGAGGAAGAGGAGCGCCATGGACTTAACTGATTTTCTTGTTCCATTATTTGGTCTGTGAATCCCTCTGGACTTAATTTTGTCTTAATATCGACTCATAAATAAATAATAATAGATGAAGTGCCATTTCCTACGTATTTGAGGAAAATGCCCCAGTAGATATATTGTATAAGCACCTTTTGAGGTCAACATATTTTTGCTGTACTATCTGCAGTTAATTGGAAAGCGTTTAAAGTCTGAGATCAGGAAGGTTACATTAGCATCCTAGTTGTTGTTAGCTTTACTGTGAAGGCAGAGCTCCACTCTGGTTTCTAAAAGTCCTGAAGCAAACTTAGAAACTCATCGTGGTGAATAATTATGATGCTCAGAATTAGTGCTGTCAGTTGATTAAAAAAAATAATCTAATTAATGACATTTTAATACATTTTTAGGTGGTTTATTGGCTCTCTCACAGTGCAAAAAAGGTGTCAAACATGCGTGAAAAATTATTTACAGTGGTACAGTGAAAAGACTGCAGACTTCCCCTTTAAGTCTTTCAGTCTTTGGCTCGCTCTATCTCTCAGTGCACGTTACCTCCACTGTAACCAAGACAAGACTAAGACCTGCACCTGTACACCCCCATCCCCCCTCCCACATTACAGAACATTCATTCGAAAGCTCATTTACACCATTCCACTATTAAATGGCGAATATTTCTGGTGCCAAAAGGTAAGCACGTACAGTAGCTTTCATGCAACGTCAATAAATAATATACAAAGCTTCAAATATACAGAGAATATAAATAATTGCCCGTACTCATGGCTCACATGACTCCCGGAACCTGCGGAACTGGAGGATTTAAACTCCCGGTGTGGATGTGTCCGGGTTTGCCAGAACGCATCGCGAGGGGGAGTAAATGATTGAGTTTAGCGCGATTTGGATGGGCAAAACTGGCGCTTCTAAATGTGCACCCTTAGTCGCGGCAGAACACGCTGGAGAGGTTATGGGGAATTAGTTTATGGTTGATGATGAAAAGGGTTCGGCGGAACAGCAGATACGGAATCGGGCGTGCGCGTCTTCACGTGCTCTCCCCGGGGACAACGCTCCATCACATTTTTATAAATAAACTTGCCGTTCAAAGGCCCCGCATGGCAAATTCAAAATGCGAGCATTGAATTGCCACTCATAATTAATTGCGTTAATTTTTATAACGTGTTAATTTGCGGTGTAATTACTTAATCTAATTAACGCGTTAAACTCTAGAATGCATAAGGTAAGTAAGGAACAAGTTTGGATCACTGCAAACTGCAAAAGAATTGTATTTTTGTACATATAGGCCACACCTGTCTATAATCTGCAGGTGTCCACATCTTCAAGAACATTTTCAAGTTCGGAGGATCTGCTTTTATCGCCTCTGAAAGCGTTTGTCGTCTTTTTGCATCGAGTCAGTTCGTCACAGTACCATGGCCAACGTCTCACCGTCGACTAATCGATGCCGAGCTCACGTGCAGCAGCTCGATTTTCTTCTTCCACAGCCAGATAGACTGTCTTTAGCTTCAAAGCTGCATGATATGCGTTTCTTGATTTCCATGATCATTTTTCTCAGCGTGTCATCTCTTTTTAAAAAAAAAATCTTTTATTATTACAAGGTACATATTTTAACACCACAATAACATTCGCAAAGCACTCAGAAGACACATCGGGGGATGTGGGCACGGGAATAAACACCACTGCGCACAAGGGCTAAGAGAAACAGGGGGAGTGTAGAGGACCAAAGGGATTGTCCCAGGTGAAGAAAGGGGGTCTGGGGTAGAGCAAGGGCAACACAGTGTCCAAGGAAGGTCCAGGCGACAGGTTCCAGGGGGGACAGCGGGGGGGTCAGAAGTCCAACCGAGGGGAACCGTCTCTTCACCTGTCTGTCTCGCTCTTGCACCCCGTCACTTCACGCTCTACTGCCCATGTCTCCTGCAGAAAGAGTCGCTGTCCTGGGATCATGTCAGTGTTGATGTCTGGATCATGTTGGTGTCTGGATCATGTCGGTGTCTGGATCATGTCGGTGTCTGGATCATGTCGGTGTCTGGGATCATGTCCATGTCTGGATCATGTCGGTGTCTGGGATCATGTCCATGTCTGGATCATGTCGGTGTCTGGATCATGTCGGTGTCTGGATCATGTCGGTGTCTGGGATCATGTCCGTGTCTGGATCGTGTCTGGATCATGTCGGTGTCTGGATCATGTCGGTGTCTGGATCATGTCGGTGTCTGGATCGTGTCGGTGTCTGGATCATGTCGGTGTCTGGATCATGTCGGTGTCTGGATCATGTTGGTGTCTGGATCATGTCGGTGTCTGGGATCATGTCCATGTCTGGATCATGTCGGTGTCTGGGATCATGTCCGTGTCTGGATCGTGTCTGGATCATGTCGGTGTCTGGATCGTGTTGGTGTCTGGATCATGACGGTGTCTGGATCATGTCTGGATCATGTCGGTGTCTGGATCGTGTTGGTGTCTGGATCATGTCGGTGTCTGGGATCATGTCCGTGTCTGGATCGTGTCTGGATCATGTCGGTGTCTGGATCGTGTTGGTGTCTGGATCATGACGGTGTCTGGATCATGTCGGTGTCTGGATCATGTCGGTGTCTGGATCATGTCGGTGTCTGGATCATGACGGTGTCTGGGATCATGTCCGTGTCTGGATCGTGTCTGGATCATGTCGGTGTCTGGATCGTGTTGGTGTCTGGATCGTGTCTGGATCATGTCGGTGTCTGGATCATGTCGATGTCTGGATCATGTCTGGATCGTGTCGGTGTCTGGATCATGTCGGTGTCTGGGATCATGGATTTTCCCGGGGGGGTGGGGATAGGTGTATCGATCAGGTATAAGTGGATGTCCAGCTACTAAAATTTAAGATGTTTCCTCTCGTCATTTACGCCTCACCTGCATTTAACACATACAGGTCATTAAGACGTGTCCCACTCACTAAAGTTCATTCAGCATCAGAACTTATTTTATCACACGGCGATAAACTGTTTTAGTTCTGACAGCAGCTTTAGCTCGTGTTGTAACTTCATTTTTCACCGCACAGACAGCGGTGCTTTCTGCACTCAGGCCACAGCACAGGAGCGTAGTTTTCTGATTACATTTCGGACTCACTGACTTTATTACCTGGTGCGACAATAACTTTTAAGTTTTGAACACTGCTAAAACCGAGCAGCTCATCTTGGATTTCAGAAGTAACAAAAGCACTTCTGCCGAGAACATTATCCACAATGAAAAAGTTGAAATTCTGGACATGGATTTTAGCAACCAACATAAAGGCGCACTATGTAACCTTTTGGTTTGGGTTCCGTCACCTACTATTTGATTGCTCTGTCTGGAATGTTCCACAGTGTGACATTAAACAGCTCTACTTCACATTTTTTTCAGTTACAGGTGGTTTTAGAGCTCAAAAATACCTAGAAAAACTGGCATTCTGACTGTGAGCTGGTCGCCTCTCCACAGATCTGACCTGTAACTTGGTCTGGTTTGGTCTCCATAAAGATAGAGACGTTTAATACCGCACTGTGAGACATTCCAGACAAAGCAGTAACATCTCTGTGAAAAACAAGACAAAAACATTTGACGTTCCCTCCATTCATTAAATTTGATGTGAGCGCTGCATCTGTTGTCAAGCGTGGGAAGCGAAGACTCTTTTTCTGTTAGTCCTTCCATTTTATGCTGCTTTTATCAGTCCTTTATTGTGTTTTTCTTTTATTTGTTGGTAAAACTTGTTCTAAAATCACAGGAGTGTAGCTGGGAGACTTGGCTTCCTTTTGTAAAGCAAACATTTCACAAAAAAACAACGTGATTCTCAGCTCACAGTCATATTTTAATGAGTTTTCGTTATTGCCCTCAGGCTCTCGCTATGCTGTCCTTTGTTCAAGTCCCTAGTCCAATCTACATAGATGTAATATCCTTTTATTGAGTGCTTCTTAGACCTCAGTGCTCCCCTTATACACAATCTCTTCATGTGTTTAATGTTTTTTTTTTTGTCATAATGTGTGCTTTTTACTGCTCAAAAAATAAAATCCTAATTGCTCCTGGTGGGATTAGTCTAAATTTGACTCTAAACATCAGATACAGTGCTTTAAAGGTGCATTATGTAACTTTTTGGTTGGGGGCCTGTCACTTGCTTGCTTCCATGGAAATGTCATTGCTCTGCTTGGAATATTCCACAATATGGCATTAAACAGCTCTACTTTACATTTATACTGGGGCTGGGTCAGTTTAACGTGTTAATTTATAATAAAAAATTATAACGTCATCATTAACGTTATAAAAATGTACGCAATTAATTATGAGCGTCAATTCAATGTGTTAATTTTAAATTTGTCCCATTGAAGGACCTGTAGGCGACTTGGCAGTGGCGTCACTTCCACCTGCGTCGCTGATCAAACAAATAAATCCTGGAGGAAACTGACATGGACTCGACTCAGGGGGCGAGGAGCGAATCGCTGCCAGGGCCGAAGAACGGCAAGTTTATTTATAAAAAGAACGAAGACGATCAACAAGAACGCCGTGATTTGTAGTTCCATCGTTACCGGTGATGGAGCGAGCGTGAACGCACTTCACCAAACCACGCTTGAAGAATTTGGTCTCTTACTCTCACACACACAAGATTAAAATGTGATTAATTAGATTAATTAATTACAAATCCTGTAATTAATTAATTAATTTTTTAAATCTCCTGACAGCACTAATTTATACAATTACAGGTGGTTTTATTGCTCAAAAATACTGTCAAACTCATTCTGGTCCGGGGGCCATATCCAACCTACTTTGATCTCAAAAGGGCCGGATCAGAAAACTCATGACAAATACACCCCAAAAATAGGAATAAGTCTGAATATTTGTGCAGAGAAATGCAAATCTATTACAGAAGTCTTTTTTATTCAATGATCTTTCTTTTACAAAATGTTATAATATTATGAACAACCTGAAACTTTAAGAAAAATGCAATTTCAACACAAGCGTACAGGTTTCCCATTCACCTCCGAGAACAAATAGGAATTAGTCCATTTATCTTAGAAAATCCTGCACTCGGCGTCCACTTTTCTCATTTTGGACATTTTGCTGATGAGGGTGTCACGGTCAACAGTCAAAACTATGGTCCTTTAAGAGCGTTTGGAAAGAGGCGAGTCTTCATTTGTGCTGCTCTGGTGGGAGGGGCCACGTACAGAGGCGCTGGAGACGCCGCTATGCTAGACTCCGCAGAAAATTACCAATATTTTAATCGAAAATTAAATTTTAATAGAAGATCAGTCAAGGGCCAGACTAAAGATCTTGGAGGGCTGGATCTGGCCCCCGGGCCACATGTTTGACACCCCTGACTTAGAAAAATGGGGATTCTGACTAAGCGGGGTCGCCTCTCCACAGATCTGACCTGTGACTCTGGTTTGGTCTCCATGAAGATGAAAAGGTTTAATGCCATACTGTGGTACATTCCCGACAAACCAATAACTCCATATTTCCAAGATTTATTGCAAAGTCATGCAAACTCTCTTTTCCATTGACCTTCTTCTTACTTTAAATCCACATCAGACCTTGACGACGTCAGTGTGACTTTGCACTGACACCGGCTGTGACTAATTCCTGGAAAAGCTCAGTGTGTGTTCCTATATTCAGAGATTAGCCAGCAGCCAATTTGATTTCAATCTATCAAGGTGAAAATTGAGCGCCCTCCTGGATGACTGTGAGGGGGCAGGAGACGCAGAAACTGTTCTCTGACAAGAGTAACGTTACTTCAGAAATTACTCAGAACGTTCCTGTGTAAATTTACAAATCTGAGCACAGAAAATCTTGCCTGGTTTACACCAGACCATATCACAAGTGATATATGGTCTGGGAGCACCTACTGAATATCTCGTAGCGGAGGTGTGCTTTACGATCGCCAATGGCCGTTTATTGGGCGTTACGAATGTCTGTCATTTGGCGTATGCGTAGCCCATAGCCAATCATGCCAGTTGTCAGTTCAAACTACAAGTTTCCGTTTGTCACGTAGTACGCGTTACTGTCTTTTCACCCCTCCCCGCTCTCTGATTGGCTCCCCAAATCAGGAGCCCTCGCTTAGCCTCGTTGCCAGGCTGTCTTTTAGATCGGAACGATCGTGCAAAGCAGCCTGGGATTTTCCAGGTTATAGAAAATCCGACCTGATGACAAAATCAGAATCAGAATAAGAATCAAATGAACTCAGGATTATTTATTTAGTTTTATTTATAAGCAAAGCCCCTTGAGATGTCACATGTTGTTTGCGAGGGGGTAACAGCATTTACAGAAAAGAAAGAAAAAAAAAGCAAATTTAAACAAAACAAAGACAAACACAAGACAACATTCACACTACAGGATCCTACGATATAAAGATTCAAGATTCAAACCTTTTATTGTCATATGCACAGTAAAGAAACACGTTTCCCTGTACAGTGGATATACACACATCTAGGTTTAGTTTATTTAAAAGGAGACAGTGCAATTTCATAAAACACATGATTACACATGGTTAAAAAAGGCAAGTTTTCATCTGTAGTCCCCTGGTCATGATGTAAAAAGGCAAAGAGCGCACAAACATATACAAAACAATACAAAATACAAATACACACACTTACTATACAATTAGAAAGAACATCAGAACATCTCATCAGGATTATCTTTAGTGTTGCAGCTGTAGGTGTGGATAAGCCACATTTTCAGTTTTTTTGTGAAGGCCTCGTCTGTTGTGAGCAGTTTAACCTCCTCAGGCACTCGCGCTCCTCACTAACCACAACGACTTACTTAAAGTGCTCCTCACACCAGGCCGACTCTCTAAAGGTGCTCCTGCAGAGAAATGTAACAGTCGCCTCTGGCAGAGCCTCGGGTGATGCTCGGAGCTTTTTCTTTGACTGACGAACTCAGAGGATCTGGAGACAAATTATGACTTTAACTTTATAAATCAATTTTAAGTCTGCAAATGTGTGACGACTGTCCCAGTTTAAAATCCTGGATTTAAAAAAACTGCGCAGTGATGATAGTGCCGAGGTTTTTTAGCCATAACTTTAATTGTTTGTTTGTACAACACTTCCAATGTTTTTTTTTTTTTTTTGCTCTGACCTGGGTGGTGAGGCGATAGTTAAAGTGATTGAGAATCATCGAATGCAGTAGAAGTACATTTTTGCAGCTTCAGTTGATATTTCATTTCGAATTGCACGAAAATTAGAGATGAATTTATCATCCCTACATTTATATTTGTAAATTATTCACGGAAAAAGCAACTCTATGTGCATCAGAAAGTGTAGATACTTCAATACTTTTACTTAAATAGATGTTTTTTGTGATACTTCTACGTGTAAGAATAATCTTTTGTACTTTTATTTGAGTACTTCATCCACCTCTGACGTATTGTGAGTGCGATCCACATCTGGACATCCATCATTTTCTTCAGCTTTATTCAGGACATGAAGCTGTTAAATAGATAAGAAAATATTATAAAGGACAAAGTGTGCGAGGTCATCTCCGATGCACTGGGAGAATGTAAAAGGAACGGAATTAAAATAAAATGGACTTACGTCAGCTCACACCTCTCCTGTGTGCAGATGAAGTCCACACATCGTACCCTCTATTAGATCTACTCATGGCCTTCAGGTAACTTACTCTTTCCTGGTTCATGCTGGAGCGTCAGGTCTGCTCTGATTGGTCGTTCAAAGTGCTGAAGTTTAGGAGCGGGAGCATTTTTTTAAAGCTCCTACATTACGCAAAACTGACTCTTGTGAGCTTTTTCTACGTTATAATGCTGTTTCCTCCTCAAAAACAGACCTGGGGATGTGTTTTGTTTCAGTCAAATGTTTGAGTAACTCTTTATGATTAGTCTGTGTACATCCCCAAAGCTCAAAATGCTCTGTTCCACCTTGTGATGTCATGTAGTGACATGTAGTACTTTTATTCAGGAGAGATTGGCAACTCCAGGCTTGAAATCATTCAAATGATTCTAGTGAAGGTGTGTGGAGTTTAAAAACACAGTGGAGCACTTCCTGTATCACCACATGACATCACAAGGTGGAACAGAGTGTTTTCTGTCTGTCAGAGAGAAGAACACAGCCTAAATCTGCAGGATTTGCTCTGGATTTACAACAAAAGCTCTGCCAAAATACTGAAAAATTTAAGTTCTTGTATAAAGAATAGGGCTGTCAGTTTAACGTGTTAATTAGATTAATTAATTACACTGCTAATTAACATGTTATAAAAATTAACGCAATTAATTATGAGCGGCAATTCAATGCGCACACATTTTAAATTTGGCGTGCGGGGCCTTTGAACGGCAAGTTAATTTATAAAAATGTGACAGAGCGTTGTCCCCGGGGAGAGTGTGTGAAGACGCGCCCGTTTCCTTATCTGCTGCTCCGCCGAACCCTTTTCATTATCAACCATAAACTAATTCCCCATAACCTCTCCAGCGTGTTCTGCTGCGACTAAGGGTGCACACTTAGAAGCGCCAGTTTTGCCCATCCAAATCGCGCTAAACCCGATTCATCACTCACCCGAGCGCTGTCGCCTTCTCCCTCCTCCTGCGGTGCGATCTGGTGCGATCTTAAATCCTCCAGTTTCAAAGGCAAATTCCATTCTTGTATAAAAAACAAAAAACTTTTGATCAGGGACAATAAATTACACATACAGTGTTTCTATCAGGAACATTTAAAGGAGAATTAACGTTTTTTACAATCTGAGGCTTATTTCAGTAATAAAACAAGTTGTTTTACTCACCCATAGCACTTTGGTGTCATTTGGAGCATTTCCGGAGATGTTTTAGATTAACGATCTCCGTAATGTGAGTTCTCAGGGCACATGTTTGCGGTCTCCAAATAACACAAACTTTAGCACTTTTCAAATCATACTGTAGAAGCTCAATGTCTTAGTCTACACTTTCGTTTGAGTCAAAAGTGGCCTGTAATCCGAGATTTATCCATAGTTTCGAGTAGATGAGGAGGACAGTGCGCATGTGCGGAGTTACAGTTTATTTCGCTCTCAGCTCCCGGGACCCAAACATGAAACGCAAAGCTGTAAATTATGGATACATCTCGGATTACAGGCCACTTTTGACTCAAACGAAAGTGCTATGGGTGAGTAAAACAACTTTTTTACTGAAATAAGGCTCAGATTGTAAAAAACGTTAATTCTCCTTTAAAGACCACAACAAGTAAACATACAACTACAATAACACACATACATAATACCAACGACAACAGCAGATACCAAAGCACAAAACTGATACAGAAAAGTGCCATTTGACGATTCATTCAAACTCGTCTCTCTGTATTCAGACCAGACCAGGTCTTTATACAAGAACTTAAATTTGTGAATATTTTATAACATTCGACATTTTTACCCCACACACAGTCACACAGAAACTTTTACGAGTGCTTCTAACATTCGGAAGTTTCCATAACCTCTCAAATTATAAATGTTCTCTTTAAGAGCAAAACATTTTTGCAAATTTTTTGGCAGTTATTTATTAAATGCTTTAAAAAGCATAATCACTGTATAATATTTTACAAGGTCATTCAATTTGAATAACTATGACTGAATGAAAAGATCATGAGTGTGTTCTAAGAAGCCGACCTTGTGAATGATCCGCACAGCCATTTTTTGCAGAAGAAATAGTGGATTAATTGAACATTGGTAATTATTACCCCATTATTACTGTAGATATAGTAAATGGACAAACCTGACCTGCTACTGACCCCAATTCACGTTGAATAGGCTCCATTCACGCTCACCGGAAGACATCTGGAAACATGTGGATGGTGTAGTTCCGGTGTACTGTAGTTACCGAGACTGGGCTTTCTTTAAATTAAGTTCGACAAATTACGATACACAAATTAATAGGTAATTTATAAACGGAAAAAATTAAAAACAATGACATCTAGATGAAGAAAACCGGCCAATTTTCTCAGTTTTCCCAGAATTTGTTGGCATTACTATCACCAACAGAGCTCGTCGGAAGTCGTCATCCACATGTTTTCAAACATTTTCCGGATTTTGTGACATAAGCATGAATACAGCCCATTAAAAGTGAACTGGAGCCTCATTTTTTTATTTTGCCATTTTGTCCAGAAATCAGTTCCTATTCCTAATATGGAACTCGGCTCCAAATTCTTATACTTAGACAAACTTTATTGATCCACAAGGGAAATGATTTGGGTACAGTAGTTTACTCATTAAATATAATATACAGAGTGTCCATAAAGTCTCTTTACAATTTAAACAATTTATTACAAAGGCAGTTGTTGAGATATATTAACTAGATTTATTTTATTTGAATGAGTGTTTATTAAAGTTTTTTTCACTTCATTTAATAGACCTCTCTATGGGCACCATTAGTTGCACGAAGCACATCAAGACGGTACTCAATTGTAGGATAGTCTCATTAATGGTGGCAATGGCTTCACAAATCCTTTGCTTCAAGTCAGCATTGTCCCGTACCTTTGTTTGATACACGATATCCTTTACATAACCCCATAAAAAGAAGTCCAGAGGAGTGATATCAGGTGAACGCGGTGGCCATGGAATTGGCCCATCCCTACCAATCCATCGGTCTGGAAATGTTTGATTGAGGAAGTGACGAACATGCAGTCCCCAATGTGGTGGTGCACCATCTTGCATCAAAAATTTTTAATGTGAATAAAAACTTTAATAAACACTGATTAAAATAAAACAAATCTGGTATCTGATATCTCATCAACTGCCTTTTCAATATTTTTTTTAAATTGTAAATGGACTTTATGGACACCCTGTATAACAGAGGGTAACAAAAATGGATGGAAATAGCAACCAAAGACCAATAGACCAGTGTCAGATAAGACATAATTATTAAAAAAATAAATAAATAAATAATAATAAATGTATATGTTCGCAAATTTGCTCCTATAACTCCCTTAGTCCACTTCTTTATACAGTCTATGGTCTGGGTGGGTTTTCAGTTTTTTTCCCATCGACCTAGAACATCAAACCGTCAAACCATCCAGCTGAGGTGGTCCTGACCAAGACCAGCTCAAGTGATGCTCCTGACAGGTCTTCCCAGCGTCATTAAAGGATGGATCAAATTCCTCTACATTAAAATTTCACTAGCAAGAACAATGTAATGTGATGAAGATATTTATTAATGGATGAACGATGGATGTTTGGACGAATGACGTAGTGATGGCTGTGTTGAGGCTCAGGGTGGGGGCGCCGTCTCAATCGTCAATTGGTCCAGCCGGAACAGGACCCCCTTCGGAGATGTCTTATGGCTGAAAGACAAACAAGATAGAGGGTGGGAGGGAGGGGTCGAGTTAACAGAGACAAACTGGGATGACGGGGATAAGCGGCTACAAATAGCTTCCGGGAAATTAGAGGAGTCGAGGTGGCGGTCGAGGTCTGGTCCTGCTCCTGAATCTCAGTTAATCATATTCACTGCGTGCACATGGACGAGTGTAATCCGATTGCAAACGGATTAGGATCGTATCGAATTCATGTACGCAGGCCAAGGATCGTATAGGGATTGGTTTTTCCCAAATCTGATTGGAACCCCTGGCTTAGGCCGATAGTAATCAGCTCGGTGCCGCCTTGTGCACGATATCGGATTGGATTGGCGTACTGCGCATGTCCGGAAATTTTCGCAAGGGATTTCACCCGGAAGTCAGACTGCGAAGAAAGAATGCACAACACGTACACCAATGCTGCTCCGTCAAACTCCTCGAGCGCCATCTTTGTATACCGCCACATAGTTTGTTGTGTTTTTATTGAGTAGCCATCACCCGGAAGTAGTTGGACTACAGCACCACATAGCGTAGCGGAGCCGGCCAGGTCGCTGACCATTATCCGATTACAGGAGTTTCATGTGCACTTGGATTATAGGACAGACCACCCGCCGAGTAACGGGATCAGATTTGGAGGAATCCAATCTGATCCTACCATGTGCACGCAGTGATTAACTCCACACACCTAAAGTGATGTCCACGGTCACAAAAGTTTTCAAGGTCATCAATAAGACTGAACCAGGATTGACAGGAAGTTTTGTTCAGATACTCTCCCTGATAAAAGCGCATTATGATATTTCCAAAAGCCTAAAATATGTAAAAAGCAGTGAGGAAGATGAAATAATAATAAAAATAATAAAATAATGAGAGAAATAATCTGATTCATTCATGACCACACCTTTGAGGATACAGAGGCGCAGATCATAGCCAAAGAAAAGAAACGCTTTGAGAGGGGAGTTAAAGAGGTTATTTTTTGTCCATCTTTGAACAGAAATGGAGGGCGCCGACATCATCTCTCCTATTTACAACTCCATCCTCAGAGAAAAATCCAAACAAAGAAAGGCAGTACGCTCAGAGGTGTGAGTGATTTTGCTAATGTGACTCGGGAACAGTTCACACTCAGTGCAGTTCAAAAGACTGAGCAAACAAACAGAAACTGAAGCAAGAAGGTGTGTTTCAGAGTAGTTTCACTTAAGAAGAGTTCAGAAATCAATATTTGGTGCAATAACCCTTATTTTTAATCACAGCTTTCATGCGTCTTGGCATGCTCTTCACAAGTCTTTCACATTGTTCTTGGGTCCTAGTTTAGACCGGGTTTAGTCTTGGTTCAGTCCTGGTTTAGTCCTAGTTTAGACCTGGTTTAGTCTTGGTTCAGACCTGGTTTCGTCCTAGTTTAGACCTGCTTTAGTCCTGGTTCAGACCTGATTTAGTCCTAGTTTAGTCCTGGTTTAGTCTTGGTTCAGACCTGGTTTAGTCCTAGTTTAGTCCTGGTTTAGTCCCTGTTTTAAGATGGTTTAGTCCTGGTTCAGACCTGATTTAGTCCTAGTGTAGTCCTGGTTTAGTCCTAGTTTAGTCCTGGTTTAGTCCCTGTTTTAAGCTGGTTTAGTCCTGGTTCAGACCTGGTTTAGTCCTAGTTTAGACCTGCTTTAGTCTTGGTTCAGACCTGGTTTAGTCCTGGTTTAGTCCTGGTTTAGTCCCTATTTTAACCTGGTTTAGTCCTGGTTCATCCCTGGTTTCAAATCTGGTTTAGTCCTAGTTTAGACCTGGTTTAGTCCCTGTTTTAACCTGGTTTAGTCCTAGTTTGGACCTGGTTTTGTCTTGTTTCAGACCGGGTTTAGTCCTAGTTTAGTCCTGGTTTAGTCTTGGTTCAGACCTGGTTTCGTCCTAGTTTAGACCTGCTTTAGTCCTGGTTCAGACCTGATTTAGTCCTAGTTTAGTCCTGGTTTAGTCTTGGTTCAGACCTGGTTTAGTCCTAGTTTAGTCCTGGTTTAGTCCCTGTTTTAAGATGGTTTAGTCCTGGTTCAGACCTGATTTAGTCCTAGTGTAGTCCTGGTTTAGTCCTAGTTTAGTCCTGGTTTAGTCCCTGTTTTAAGCTGGTTTAGTCCTGGTTCAGACCTGGTTTAGTCCTAGTTTAGACCTGCTTTAGTCTTGGTTCAGACCTGGTTTAGTCCTGGTTTAGTCCTGGTTTAGTCCCTATTTTAACCTGGTTTAGTCCTGGTTCATCCCTGGTTTCAAATCTGGTTTAGTCCTAGTTTAGACCTGGTTTAGTCCCTGTTTTAACCTGGTTTAGTCCTAGTTTAGTCTTGGTTCAGACCTGGTTTAGTCCTGGTTCAGACCTGGTTTAGTCCCAGTCTTTCACATTGTTCTTCTGTGACTTTATTCCACTCCTGGTGCAAAAACTGAAGTATCTCAGCTTTGTGTTTGTGTTGGAATTCAACAGACGCTGGAATGGAATGGCTGTAATACATGTAGAGATGCTGATTTCAGAAAAAAAATGCAGTGGTCTCTTATTTTTTTCCAGAGCTCTATTCACATTCACCGGAAGACGTTTGGAAACATGCAAATGGTGTATTCCGGTGTAGTTACCGACACTGGGCTTTTTTTTTTTTTACTTAAGTTCGACAAATTACGAGACACAAATTAATAGGCAATTTATAAAAGAAAAAAAAATTAAAACAATGACATCTAGATGAAGAAAACCGTCCTATTTTCTTAGTTTTCCCAGAATTAGTTGGCATTACTATCACCAACAGAGCTTGTCGGAAGTCGTCATCCACATGTTTTCAAAGGTTTTCCGGGTTTTGTGACGTAAGCATGAATACAGCCCATTAAAAGTGAACTGGAGCCTGATTTTCATGTTCATATAAACCCACTCTACATAATCCTGGTGTTTTTATTTTGTCCGTAAATCAGTTCTTATTCCTAATATGGAACTCGGCTCCAAATTCTTAGACTTAGGTCGTTTTCACACCAGGAAAGTCCAATAGTTCACTTGCTTTGGTCCGGACCAAATTAAATTTTTTTTTTTTAATTTTGGTGCGGTTCGCTTTCACACTGCACTTTTTCCCCAAGTGGACCAACATCTATAAACAAAACCACGTGTGGTGAGGTCGCTCAGCCATTGGACAGAAATGAGCTGTGTCCAAACACGGAAGGAGGAGAATAACGGTGTTACTGTTTTCAATCTAGCCTTAGCGATATGGTTTGCTCAGTGTTTACAGTTCGCACAAATGTTTGAGCAGCATCGTGAGGTTTACACTATTTTACAATCAATTTCCAAACGACGAAACACAGGGCAAGACGACTACGGAGGACAGCGCTCATGTGCGCATCAAGTTCTGACTCTTGCTCTTCACACAAAACGTAAGTAAGCCTCATAAGTTTCGTTTAGTTTCGTCAGCCTCGGTTTCCCATAATGCTCGACATACGACGGGAGCTCGTTAAGTACAAAAAGCCAACTTGTGTCGGATCGAGTCCGGTCTGCATTCTCACCTCAAACGAACCGCACCAGGATTCGTATGGAACCGTGCCGAGACCGAGCTTTTTAGGTGGTCTCTGTTCGCTTGTTTACTCCGGATCGAGATTTTTGGTTTTTATTCACACCAGAACAAAAGGTCCGAATCAAAGGAGCAAACGAACTCTGGTTAATTTTAAATGAACCAAACAAGGCAGGTGTGAAAACGACCTTAGACAAACTTTATTGATCCACAAGGGAAATGATTTGGGTACAGTAGTTCACTCATTAAATATAATATATAACAGAGGGTAACAAAAATAGATGGAAATAGCAAAAAAAGAGCAATAGACCAGTGTTATATGAGACATAATTATGTATATAAAATTTAAAAAGATAATAGATAAGATAATAAATGTATATATTCAAGAAGGTGTGTTTCAGAGTAGTTTCAGAGTCATTTCACTGTAGTTAGCGCCCCCTTCAGGCAGATATAGACAGTGTCCACCAGCGTCTGACCAGAACTGAAGAAGCAGCTTGGATGAGCGGTGAAATGTCTGTAAACGGGCGACAGTCGTTCAGTTGGTAAGAGCGTTTGTCCACTGATCAGAAGGCTGACGGTGCGATTCCAGCTCCCACAGATGCTGTCATTGTGTCCTTGAGCAAGACACTTAACTCACCTCACCCCCAGTGTCTGCCAAGGTTATTGTAGTTAATGAAAACGAAAGAAAACTAAAATTGAAAAAAATATTTACATTAACTGAAATAAATAAATACAACAAAAGAAAAAAAAAAACAATAATTGGAACTTTATTGTGTGTTTACAAAACTAACTAAAACTAACTGAAATTATAGATAAACTAAAGCAGGATTAAACTAGAACTAAACCAGGACTAAACCAGGACAAAAGCAGGACTAAACTAGAACTAAACCAGGACTAAAGCAGGACTAAACAAGAACTAAACCAGGACTAAAGCAGGACTAAACAAGAAATAAACTAGAACTAAACCAGGACTAAACAAAGACTAAAGCAGGACTAAATTAGAACTAAACCAGGACTAAACAAAGACTAAAGCAGGACTAAATTAGAACTAAATCAGGATTAAACCAGGACTAAAGCAGGACTAAACTAAGACTAAACTAGAACTAAACCAGGACAAACCAGGACTAAAGCAGGACTAAACAAGAAATAAACTAGAACTAAACCAGGACTAAACAAAGACTAAAGCAGGACTAAATTAGAACTAAACCAGGACTAAACAAAGACTAAAGCAGGACTAAATTAGAACTAAATCAGGATTAAACCAGGACTAAAGCAGGACTAAACTAAGACTAAACTAGAACTAAACCAGGACAAACCAGGACTAAAGCAGGACTAAACAAGAAATAAACTAGAACTAAACTAGGACTAAACAAAGACTAAAGCAGGACTAAACTAGAACTAAACCAGGACTAAACCAGGACTAAATTAGGACTAAAGCAGAACTAAACTAGGACCAAACTAAGACTAAACTAGAACTAAACCAGGACTAAACCAGGTCTAAAGCAGGACTAAACAACTGAAACTGTATCGTGTGTTTACAAAACTAAAACTAACTGAAATTATAGATAAATCAAAGTTTTGGTGTGTATTCGGGGCCAAGCAGCGAAGCTTCGAGGCACCCATAGTGTTTCTACTGATTCCTATTATTATTATTATTATTATATATTCCTCCACCTCTGGGAGTCTATGGCAACCCCTAGAACCGTCTGGTAAAAAGTTGTGAAATTTTGCATGCACATTCCAGCCAGTCTCCTCATTACCCACAGCAATTTATAGGCCCCCACCCCCAACCCTCTAGCGCCACCAGCCGGTCAAAGTTGCAGGAATTTTCAGGTACATTTCTGCGTGTAACTTTTGAACTGTAAGTCCGATTTTCAAAAATGCACGTCATCAAATTAGTTTTTGCACTTAAGGCTGCAGCTTGTGGATGGCTTTGGTTGTTGTGGGGCTAAACCTGAATAAAGGTTTTAAAATTGTATTTGTTTGTTGTAAGTTTGATAACACAATACTTTCTTTTTGACAAATAACCCAAAGTATAACCCAAAAACTAAAACTAATAAAAACTAAACTAAAACTGAGCAGTTGGGAAAAAAAAGAAAACTAAAACTATCAGAGCCAGTCTAAAACTGAATTAAAACTAACTGAATTTGAGGGGGGAAAAAAAGTCAAAACTAACTAAAACTATAATGAAAAATCCCAAACATTTATAACCTTGGTGTCTGCGTACATCAGTGTATGAAAGAAGATTGAGCGGTTTGTTGTTGTAAACCGCTTCAAGTGCCTTGAAGGTGGAAAAACACTGGATAAAAATGTGACTATTTACCATAAAATGTTTTGTCCAGTTGACAGGACTTACATTTTCTTTTCCTGAAAACTCCTAAAAGGTGCTGCGTTTGATGTTTACGTTCTAGTTCACTTTAAACAGTTTGCGGTGGTCCAAAGTTATTCCTCACCTTCTGCATTCGGAGCATCTTAATTATTCACCACAGTGAGTTTAAGCACTTTTCACGATGTTCCCAGGCCGGAGCTGAGTTTTTACGATAATAAAACGCTTCATAATTTGCTGCAGACACAGACCACGCACACAGCAGGATTATTTAGACCTCCGTTCATTCTGTCTGTACTGGGGCGAGACACGTTTACCTCAAACACAACAGGGAATAAGTCCTTTTTGTGTCTTATTTCAAGCACGAACGTTTGCTGGAGACGTTTGTGTGATCACATAAGGAAGTTTCAGACATAAACAGCATGGACGTACACAACCACACACAGTTTTTTTTTCATTTTTGGTTCTTTGTTATTATTTTATGGATTTCTTATTTTATTTAGGATTATTTATCCAATCCGCTTTATTTCGATAGCACATTTCATAAACAATAAACTCTTTCCAAAGTCCAAAAAAGAATCTACAATTAAAGAATATAACAAACACATTGGAGTAAAAACAAATAAAACGCTGAACTAGACCCATATGAATCATTTATGTTATAGATCGCACTGACGGATCAAAACTACACCGTGAACCTGATCAATTAAGCAGTAATTAAAACATTTGAGGTAAATGGTTGCCTAACTTTTTTCAAGTTTATAGTCTTATTGTTTTTAATTAATGTAAATAAAAAAAAAAAAAGAGTAAGTATCACACAAAATCTTTAATTACATTTAGTATTTAATTCAAAATAATAATTTTACATTCCTTAAAATATTTTATTAAGGGTAATTATTTTTTTTATTAATTGATACTAAATATTTTAGGTGATACTTGCACATATTGTTAATTTACAGTCATTAAAAAGTAGCTTCACAATTTTTTTTTTTTAAAGTTAGGGAACCATTTACCTAATTAAAAAAAAAATGTCTTCAATAAAAAAAAAAAAAGTTCTAACAAATATGCATTTACTTAGACTTAGACAAACTTTGTTGATCCACAGGGGAAATTGTTTTGTTTTGAGTGCCATGCTTAATAAAAAGTGAAAAAACATTTTAAATTTCAGTGTTTTTATTCATTGCTAACAGAACTGAAATTCTAAAACAGATTTACTCCATTTCAGATGTGATAACAGGAGAAGCTCAATTTTGTCAACTGGACAAAGTTTGTTTGGTTGAAAACGTTTCGCCGCTCATCCGAGAGGCTTCGTCAGCTCATATGCTCATATGTGTCCATCGTCAGATGGACACATATGGAATATAGTACACAAAAAATGTACCCAAAAAACTTTAAAAATACTCACGCTTTGATCACTGTTTTGCGCTTTTGGCATTTCTTGACCCTGACATTGCACAGCTGTGAAGTGAAAACCATTTCAGGAGACTTCATCCAGAAGGGGAAGGGTTTGCAGCGCTGTCGACAAAGCAAAGGGAGGATAATAGGGATGCACCGATCCACATTTTTTCACTTCCGATCCGATACCTGGATTTGGATATCTGCCGATACCGATACTATTCTGATACCAAAACTGTTTGTTTCAATATTATCATCATTATTGTTAAACTACAAATAAAGTCATCTCTACAGGCAGAAGGTCTACGATATAAACAGATGTTTGTGTGTCCCAAAAGGCGACTTGAGGTAAGTATCGGTCTTGTATTGTCCCGTAGAATTACATGCACTTTTTCTAGCGGGATCTCCCAGTGGTTTAACATCTCTGTAATGGATGCTGTGATTGTAGCTCGGTTGTGTGAGCCTCTGCACTTTTTTACCTGGAGCACCGCACAACAGAGTCCGTGTGAATCGCAGTCAATCCAGTGCACAGTGAGGCTTATCAGTGACATTGGGCAGAACGATGTCCAAATATCTGTAGTAAAGCTCAGATCTGGAACTCTTTTTAGCTTCTCAGCTAACTTGGTTGACACTTGGTTGCAGAGTTCAGGTAGCGCAGTCTCTGATAAATCGTGCCTCTCGGTACAACGGCTGTGCAAACATCGCACGTTGCCATCTCACTTTGAGGTGTTTCTAGTAAAAAGTATTTCCACACAACGGACATGTTATGATGAAAAATTGGTTAACTGCCTTGTGCTGCTCCAGGGCTCTCAAGTCTCACGCATTGAGTGTGACACACGCAATTCGACGCCACACATGGCATTTCTCACGCTGATTTTCTTTTTTTTTTTTTTTTGTGCCCAGAAAATCGGTCTGTGTGGCTCAGTTTATGCAGGCACCGCGCGTTTTCAGCTAAAAAACTCTCCCCCTCCTCCCCGTCCCGCTCCCCGGAAAAAAATCAGCCAATCAGAAAATAGATTGTTCTGTTGTTGGGCAGACTGTAGAGTGTAGTTTCAGCTGCTAAGCGCACACTGCGGTGATGATAAAACAAACTGAGAACCATCAGGTAATAACTTCATTTATATAACTCTCATTAGTTGCTTTGTAGTTTAAGTTTGCTCTTTAGACAAACATTTACAGCAGGGCTCTCAAGTCTCACGCATTGAGAGAGAGACTGATTGAGAGATTACACTGTGGAACATTCTAGCTAAAGCAACAACATCTCCGTGGAGACAAGTAGGCAGATGAGAAAACTTGTGAACAGCTCTGGGTAATCAGGCTACAAAACTGTACTGTAAATTTTGATTTGAGTTTGGTTAATTAAAAAAAAAAAAGACATATGCAAAAAGTTTTATGAGTTTTTAATGTTTTTAATCGTAATTCCTTTGCACATCTTTACTCTGATTCATGCAAGTTCAAGTCATAAAAATCTCCTTCCATTGCTTTACACTTACTATTAAAAAAGTCCTTCATGTAGGATTTTAAAGAAAAACAAACTATTATTTTATTTATTTATTGATTCATTTTGGGCAAGTAAGCAGTTATGTTACCTGTTAAGTTTACCGCACACTCGCTTGACTTTCCTCTTATTCTTTTATTGGGCTTAGAGCGAACGAAGCGTTTCGCTTCTACAGCGTCATCAGGAAGCGAAACAGCGAAACGTGTTGTAGAAGCGAAACCCAGACCTGGTTTAGACCTGGTTTAGACCTGGTTTAGAACTGGGTTAGTCCTAGTTTAGACCTGGTTTAGTCTTGGTTTAGTCCTGGTTTAGTCCTAGTTTAGGCCTGGTTTAGTTCTGGTTTAGACCTGGTTTAGTCCTGGTTTAGTCCTAGTTTAGACCTGGTTTAGTCTTGGTTTAGTCTTGGTTTAGTCCTGGTTTAGACCTGGTTTAGTCTTGGTTCAGTCCTGGTTCAGACCTGATTTATTCTTGGTTTAGTCCTGGTTTAGTCCTGGTTTAGTCCTGGTTTAGTCCTAGTTTAGACCTGGTTTAGTCTTGGTTTAGTCCTGGTTTAGACCTGATTTATTCTTGGTTTAGACCTGATTTAGACCTGGTTTAGACCTGGTTTAGTCCTGGTTTAGACCTGATTTATTCTTGGTTTAGACCTGGTTTAGACCTGGTTTAGTCCTGATTTATTCTTGGTTTAGACCTGGTTTAGTCCTGATTTATTCTTGGTTTAGACCTGGTTTAGTTCTGGTTTAGACCTGATTTATTCTTGGTTTAGACCTGGTTTAGTCCTGATTTATTCTTGGTTTAGACCTGGTTTAGACCTGGTTTAGTCCTGGTATAGTCCTGATTTATTCTTGGTTTAGACCTGGTTTAGACCTGGTTTAGTCTTGGTTTAGTCCTGGTTTAGACCTGGTTTAGTCTTGGTTTAGTCCTGGTTTAGACCTGGTTTAGACCTGATTTATTCTTGGTTTAGACCTGGTTTAGTCCTGGTTTAGACCTGATTTATTCTTGGTTTAGACCTGGTTTAGTCCTGGTTTAGACCTGATTTATTCTTGGTTTAGACCTGGTTTAGTTACACGGACTTGCTCTGTCAGTGGGATGGGAACAAGGGCCTCAGCACAGGGGAACTGTGAGACGCTCTACATTTGGACAAACTGTGCTCTCAGTCAGAGGCACTAAGTTCTGGAACTCTCTCCCATCATCAGTAACAGACACTCCAACACTGGACACTTTAAATCACACATGAAACAGCGGCTAACGGGAAACCAGACTTGTGGACACTTTTAATGTTTTAATGCTTAATGTTTTAATGTTTTAATTTTGGTGTTATTGTCACCTGTCATTGTTTTTATTGTTTTTGCTGTGGCGTCACCTTCCCAGGGACGACAGATGGAAATTAGCATTCTTGCTATAATCTGGCGTATTTACACTGCAATGCTGCAGATGTTCATTAATATGCACTGTCCCTATTAAATAAAGAATAAATAAATAAAAATAAATAGTCCTGATTTATTCTTGGTTTAGACCTGGTTTAGTCCTGGTTTAGACCTGGTTTAGACCTGGTTTAGTTGGGCACCCCTGATCTAAATCTTCAAAGCTGAAAATGCTCTGTTCCACCTTGTTTTAGTTTAGTTTAGTTTAGTTTAGTTTATTAAGGACAGTGTGCAGTTTCATTAAAAAGATGTCTGCACCAGATTTAGCTCAAAGCTAATTTCCATCTGCAGTCCTCACATCATAAAATACAATACAAAAATACGATAAAGTGCAATTATAAATACAATAAAAATACAATACAATATAATAAAAAGAAATCACATATCAAATACAAGGTACAATAAATAAACAATCTCAAAACAATTCTATACAGTTATCCAATATTAAAAAATGTGTGCATATTCATAAGTGCATTGTGATGTCACTTAGTTGTAGTTTTCACATTAACAGCTCCTTTTACCTTTAGTTCAGTAGATGGGCAATTCTTGGGCTGAAATCATCCAAATGATTCTAGTGAAGGTGGAAATTGGAGTGTTTTTTTCAGTTTGAGAGAAGAACTCAGCCTAAATCTGCAGGTTTGTGCGTTAAACGTGAATGAAACAAAACACAACTTCAGGTCTGTTTGTGATGAGAAAATGTTATAACATAGATCAGAAAATAATATAATACAGGCCCTTTTAAAGAAGATCTCACTTTGACGCCTCTCTGCCTGTTCACAGATTCTTTTTCATTCACTTCAAACTCTTGTGTTTCTTGTGTTTGAGGGTCGTCTCCAGAGCACATGTCAGCTCCTCATTGTGATTCACAGAAGATCTGCGTTTGGCTGGATTTGTCATGCCTGTGTTCCCTGAGCACAAACAGATGAGTGCAGTCTGGAGAGGACTTCAGAACAACACAGGGAGCACGAGGCAATGTTCACCTTTTCAAAAGCACTTTTACAATTGCGTAAAGTGTCTGGATTTTGAAAAGTGCTCGATGTGCTTTGACCTTTATTAAAAACGTACAGTGGAGTTTAACTTTGCAGCTCATATCAACATTCCCTGTGTCGTAAAGTGCCGCTTTGGACCCAGAAGCAGAACCCAACACCACGGGGGAAGTCAGGTGGAGCAGGCAGGTGCTGGAAGGGGGGTTGGAGGAGCTTCCTGTAATTTTCAACACATTTTTCAACTTTTCTTCACAAATTGCTTCTTGATTGGTGTAAAACTATAATTTATGTTTCCAATAGTTATAATCCTACCAAATTAAGTCAAAATTAGAGAGTCAAGACAGGGTATTTTACTTCTGTGTGTTATTAAAACAGAGATCTCAAAAATACTCAAAGATGCAATGGTGACATAATAATTCAATTCAAGGACAGTGACAATACAAAACAATAAACATTTATGTTTTTAAAAGAGCCATACCAGTGTCTCCACATGTTGAACTTAGGGCTGGGCGATTAATCGAGATTTGCGATTGATGGAATAATTATATATTATTAACTTTTGTGATTCTTTAATCTTTAGAAATGAAGTTTCAAATGTGTGCGTGACTTGTGATCATATGTTTTGAGTTGCAGAAAGGCCAGATATCTGAGGGGAGACGTAAGCAGACAGCTCGGCTCCTCCAGTATCTAAGTTTCAGGGACATTGTCCCTGTGAAAGATGTCATATCTGGGAATTATCTTATAAGTGTGTTGGGTGTTATGATTATGTTTTGGTTTTAATGATTGTTTTGTCGGCTGTCCTGCCACATGTTCCCCCACCCCTTATGGGCAGGACAGACCACGTGTAAACTAGGGATGTGAAAAACTGAATAAATAGCAAGCTGGGGGCACAGAGAACCAGGACGCTCAGAGCAAATATGGGCCGAGAGCAACGTTGTAACCTGGCCGTATTTCTCTGACTGTTCTCCACTTGCAAGTGAAAAAACCTAATCTCTCTTGTCTTCCTTTCCTGTGTACAGAATATGTTGGGTTTTTACCAGCACCCATCAAATGGTCCTTCGTAAGCCGGATCCCAAGACACCTAAAGACTCCGGGAGGTGTCTGAGATTCGGGAAAGACAGTGGCCACTGCATCTGAAACCTTTACCGGCCGACTCTCAACCATCGCTTGGAGTCTGAGGGTTGACGGGATACCGAAGGAGGAAGACAACCAGACTAAAAGAACTGAGTGAGTACGTCTAAGTTTAAAACGTGTGTGACTGAGGGTCATAGCGCGTAGAAAACCCTAACAATCCTAGGCTCTATTAGGTAAAACATGGACTAGTGTCCCTCTATCGGGTGGCGGGAGAGTCACTGGCAGGTAGTAAAACACTGGGTGGAGTAGTATCCTTCTAACGGGTGACAGGTTAGTCACATACAGTTAGTAAATTACTGAAGGAAGCGGTTTCCCTTTATCGGGTAACAGGTTAGTTACTGGCTAGATAATAAAAGACCGTGAAAATCGTACTCAAAGGAATAAAAGTTCTGTGTGAAAGTGTGTATGACTGGAATTACAGGCCGTTAACACTGTAATTCATATAAACTGTTCAGAATAATACAGTAACGTATTGTAGATGCAGAGGCAAGATTTTTCCACCTGCATTGCACTGTGACAGGTTGAAGTGAAAAATACTACAATACTGATTATTACTGTCTGAACAAAAACACATCCCAACCTGTAGGCTCCCCTTTGGACAAATGGTTGGACCAAATTGACCAAAAAATGGGAAATAAAACAGACAAAACTTCAGAGTAAGGACTATAAAAGTGTCGAGCAACAAAATAAAGACAAAATAAAATACCTAAAATTATGGGCAACAAAATATAATTTTAAAGGGAAGTTAAACACTGTAGATATAATACAGTTAAGAGAAAAGATCTATGCAGATTATTATGCAGACTATTAGAGTAAAAAATATTTACAATAGTTACTTGAGCTGAGGAATTTAGGCCCCTAGAAACATCAGATTCAGATTCTCAAATGGTAATGCTTCTGGAGTTGTTCACCATATGGAATAAGACCACCCAGACACGGGCAGAACACGCAAACTCCACATACAGGACTACCTTCATACATACTCCCTACAACTGTACAACAGCTCACCTTTTGGCCGCACCGGGCTCACCTTTTGGCCGTGTCCAGGGCGCGTGTTTGCACTCCGCCTCCGCCTGGCAAATCTATTATACGTCTAATTCTGCTTTTCATATTATCATATTATATCAAATATCCTCCTGGGACCCGAAGAAAAAGAGTTTTTTTTATTTTTTAGTTTTTTTTGCATTGATCTGGTTTGGACCTGATTTAGATCTCTTTTAGTCCTAGTTTAGACCTGGTTCAGTTCTGGTTTAGTCCTAGTTTATTTATCATAGTGCAGCCACAAACTAGAGTGTATCTCAAAAGACTCAAATGTACAGACTGGATAACTACAGGACCAACAGCTGAGACAGGATGTCACAAGTGGACTAGACAAGCATTATCTTGGCCAATACATGTCATTTCCAGTACAAAAAGCAGCGCCATCTGTAGGATGGAGAATGATACAAGATCTACAAGCAGTAAACCAAGTAGTGATTCAGAGAGCACCATGTGTTCCTGATCCACATACACTTCTAAATTCATTACAACCAAATTCACAATACTTTACGGTTATAGACATTTCAAATGCTTTCTTTTCAATTCCAATTCGTGAAGATAGCCAGTTTTTATTCGCATTTACCTATAACAATAGAAGATATACTTATACCAGGTTACCACAAGGTTACTGTGAATCTCCTACAATTTACTCACAGGCTATGAGTTCGAATTTGTCTAAATTTACACCTCCAGGAGGAAGTCAAATCTTACCTTACGTGGATGATATTTTGATTTCATCACCAGATAAGGAAACATGCCAAAAAGATACAATAGCGTTATTAAAATATCTAGCAGAAAACGGACATAAAACAAGTAAAAATAAAGTACAATTTTGTAAACAAGAAGTCAAATACTTAGGACATTCTCTCAGTAATGGAGGCAGAACAGTTACTAATGACAGAAAAACAGCTATCCTGAATGCACCAAAACCAGAAACCAAAAAACAAATGATGTCTTTTTTAGGATTAATTAATTACTGCAGACAATGGATTCCATGCTATGCAGAATTAACACATCCATTAAGTCAACTAATATAAGATAAGATAAGCCTATATTGATCTCACACAGGAGAAATTTAATCGCCACAGTAGCTCCAGGACATTTGGACAGGAGGGAAAAAGTGCATGCAGGCAGGGAGGGGATAAAGTAAGTAATAAATAATACAAATAGTAATACGTAATAATAATAATAATAATGGAAAATAGTAATAATGATAATAAATGATAATAATATGAGACTCCAATATGATAATATATGAGACTCCAATAGCAATGAAAGATAAATTAAAATAGATGCAGGAAGCAGAAAAGGCATTCTGTGATCTAAAACAAACTTTAGTCTTAAGTGTAAGTTTAGCCTTACCGGATTATTCAAAACCCTTTGTGCAAATGGTAGATTGTAAAGGCATATTAATGACTTCAGTAATCACACAACTGCATGGAACCAAACTAAGACCTATAGCCTACTATTCAACTAAACTTGACAGTGTAGTAAAAGCAGCACCTGTAGCAGTAGAAGCTTCAGCAACAGTAGTGTTATTTCACCCATTAACACTCAAAGTACCACACGCTGTAGCAGTATTACTATTACAGAGCAATCACTCATTTTTATCACCAGCAAGACATCTTTCATGTATGACAAATTTATATTCACAACCACATTTAACCATAGAAAGATGTACATTATTAAATCCAGCCACTTTAATGCCGACTGAGGATGACGGAATCCCACATAATTGTAAAGAATTAGTAGAACAATCAACAAAATGTAGAGAAGATTTATTAGATACTCCAATTGAAGGAGCAGAAATTGTATTTGTAGATGGATCATCTAGAAGAGACAATTATGGAAAAACACAGACAGGGTATGCAGTAACAACAGTAGATAAAGTTTTAAAAGCAAATAAATTACCTCCAAATTATTCAGCACAGGCAGCAGAATTAGTAGCACTAACAGAAGCATGCAAATTATTTAAAGGCAAGAACGTAACAATATATACAGATAGTCAATATGCATATGCGACAACTCACGTATTTGCACAATATTGGAAAAATAGAGGAATAAAGACTTCTACAGGAAAACCAGTAACTCATGCTGAATTATTAACAGAATTAATAAAAGCAGTACAATTACCAAATAAAATAGCTATTTGTAAATGTGCAGCACACAAATCAGGAACAGATGAAGTAACAAGAGGAAATGCAATGGCAGATAAAACAGCTAAAGACGCAGCAGAATACAAAATAAATACATATTCTTTAATGGAAGGGACCCAACTAAACAAAAAACCTACAAGACATGCAAGAACAAAGCCCTAAAACTGAAATAAACTTATGGAAAAGAAAAGGAGCACAAATAAAAAACGACATATATATGTGACCAGAAAATAAACCAATACTACCACAGAATTTATATAGATACGCAGCGATATTGAGCCATGGTAAATCACATGTCTCAACAGGAGGGATGGTATCTATGATAAATACGCAGTATTTAATAATAACTACTAAAAAATTTTTGTAGAAGATGCCTAATATGTGCAAAACATAATCCACAAGGAAATCTTAGACCAACTAGAGGTAAATTTCCAGAACCACAATACCCATTTCAAAAAATACAGATGGATTTTATTCAATTAAATCAAAGTGAAGGTATGAAATATTGTTTAGTAATCATAGATGTGTTTTCAAAATGGACAGAGATATTTCCAACTAGACATCCAGATGCATTAACAGTAGCAAAAGCGTTATGGAAAGAAATTATACCTAGATATGGATTAGTGGAAGTGATCCGATCGGATAATGCTAAACATTTTGTTAATGAAACCATAGAATTGATAGGAAAGAAATTTGATATAAAACTAAAAAACTTGTGTTCATATCACCCACAGTCAGCAGGACTAGTAGAGAGAAGAAATGGTACTATAAAAACCAGACTTAAAAAATGTATGGAAGAAACTAAAAGACCATGGACTAAATGTTTAGATTTAGTCAAGTTAGAATTAAATACTACAGCTATACAAGGGCTAACTCCATTTGAGATATTGTTTGGTAGACCATATAAAATACCACAATTTAAACAAATATGGGAAGATGGGGAAGCTTCACACATGAGAAAAATGTTTGAAAAGCAAAATAACAAACATACTGAAGTAGACCAACCCTGTTCTCAACAGGAAGAAGAGTTAGTGGAACCAGGGAACTGGATCTTGGTGAAAAGCATTAAGAAAAAACACTGGTATTCACCTAAGTGGGAAGGTCCTTATCAAGTATTGTTAACAACCCCAACAGCACTAAAAATAGCTGAGAGAGCAACTTGGATTCATCAAAGTCATTGCAAAAAGGTTATAAACTACAAAGATGCTGATAAATCACAGGAATAGAATACCAAAATGGCTAAAGACAGCTATAATGTGTTGGATATTGTTGACATTCTTTGTAATGACATTCCTACTAGTATGGTATCAGATAAAAAAAATGGGCTAGAAGACTTAAGATGGAAGTGATTAAATTGAATGGCAAATTAACTTTAGTAATGTTCTTTAACACAACAGCAGAACCATTAGAAGCAGGAATAGAATCAGGAGGTCATGGTCTGAAAGTACCATGTTATACCTTATTGTTATGTATTTATAAATCAGGAGACGACCCATGCACAAAGTTTTTTTATGTTCTAACATAACACAGGCTGACTCGACAGAACTGCCTCAGCAGAAGGAAAGTCTAGTGATAGGACCACAAACTTTCACTAGTACAAAGATTAGAATAAATAACAACAACAACGAGCAAAAACAGATGATTGGTTTCTAATAGCTACAGGAATATCAGGACTCAACAATAACTGCTAATGACGGAACAAGCAGCTAATTCATCACTATCAGACTGTTTAGTATGTTTGGGATCTAGACCAGTTTTGAAAGTAGTCCCTGCACCCATTAACGAGACATGTATAATACCTATAATGACTAACACCAATCCACCAAACTGTTCTGACTTAGATAAAACTTTTCCAGTCACCCAACCTGTAAAGATTAAACCAGTATTTGATGTTAAAGTAGCACTTAAAATTTTTTTATGTGTATAAATTTCAATGGAACAAAAAACATCTTAGGGAAAATCCAGCAGGAATTTTGTGAAACTAACATTAGTGGAGGTGACAACATGAGAGTAATATCCAGATCAGACGTGTGGTGGTGGTGCGGTGAAGACAAGATCTATGACAAAATACTGTCCAATACTTCAGCTCGTTGTGCTTTGATTACACTGATTATGCCAGTGATAGTCCAACCAATGACTGCAGAAGAGATAAATGCACATTACCAACTTGTGCTTCCAGGACATTTAAATAGAAGGAAGCGAACTAGCCACACCCCGTGGTTAGGAGAGGATGACCCAACCTATATTGACGCGGTGGGGGTCCCTAGGGGCGTGCCTGACGAATATAAATTAGCAAATCAAATAGCAGCAGGATTTGAAAACATACCAGTAGTTGTTGCATTCTTTCCAATTACGCCTAACAAAAATGTAGACAGAATCAACTACATCCACTATAACGTCCAGAAACTTGGCAACTACACCGAAACTGCACTATCTGCTGTACACGACCAACTTAAAGCTACCTCACTCATGGCCTTCCAGAATCGCATAGTGCTCGACATGTTACTAACCGAGAAAGGAGGAGTGTGTGCAATCTTTGGGGATGTGTGTTGTGCGTTTGTCCCGAATAACACCGCTCCCGAAGGTAAACTCACTAAGGCCTTGGATGGCCTAAGAGCTATGAACAAGCGAATGAAGGACCAATCGGGGGTAGATACTTCCATGTGGGATGGCTGGCTGGATGTATTTGGAAAATACAAAGCCCTGGTAACATCAGTCCTAATGTCAGTAGCAGTATTTGCAGCAATTTTGACCTTATGTGGGTGTTGTTGTATTCCATGTCTAAGAGCATTAATTAATAGACTAATTACAACTGCCATCTCACCCTTACCACAAGACAAGGAAGTGATGATGCATTTGCTGGCAGGTTATGATGGCACTCTATTGACACCCATTGACGAAGAAACAGATTTACAAAATGAATTGACTGACTTATTCCAAGAAATTGCGAATTGAGTGTACAATAACAATGAACGGGTAACTGAAAATCTGCAAAGAAGAGGTTACACGGGATACAACAAAAATTAATAAACAGGAGGGAAATGATGGAATAATTATATATTATTAACTTTTGTGATTCTTTAATCTTTAGAAATGAAGTTTCAAATGTGTGCGTGACTTGTGATCATATGTTTTGAGTTGCAGAAAGGCCAGATATCTGAGGGGAGACGTAAGCAGACAGCTCGGCTCCTCCAGTATCTAAGTTTCAGGGACATTGTCCCTGTGAAAGATGTCATATCTGGGAATTATCTTATAAGTGTGTTGGGTGTTATGATTATGTTTTGGTTTTAATGATTGTTTTGTCGGCTGTCCTGCCACATGTTCCCCCACCCCTTATGGGCAGGACAGACCACGTGTAAACTAGGGATGTGAAAAACTGAATAAATAGCAAGCTGGGGGCACAGAGAACCAGGACGCTCAGAGCAAATATGGGCCGAGAGCAACGTTGTAACCTGGCCGTATTTCTCTGACTGTTCTCCACTTGCAAGTGAAAAAACCTAATCTCTCTTGTCTTCCTTTCCTGTGTACAGAATATGTTGGGTTTTTACCAGCACCCATCAGCGATATCTCGAGATGTTTTATGAAATCGAGAAAGATTTTGGCATATCGAAAATCTCGAGAATAAGATTTCGCCACTCTGCTTATTTTCCTTAACTGTGTTGTGGAGCTGTCCGCCCTGTCAAATGACATAGTAGTCATTTGGTGCACTTGTTCACGCCGTCGTCTTGCTCGTTCCTGACACATTAGTAAACCTCTTGTGGCCTGTTTTAAGCCTGACCGCTCGGGTTAATGACTCTGCGTGGAGCAACTGATGGAGATGCAGATAGTGTGTGCGCATTTGTGTCAGTGTGTGCGTTTGTGATAATCACATGTGAGGGGAGGCCAGGGTGAGGACGTTACAACAGTGGACGAGTATAGAAGCAGCACCACCACACGCAGCTCCGTCATTAAACACTTAAGGGGATATATTCATGGAGAAACATCTGTGTGAAGCAAATTGAGTCTATTTTAAAGCTCTGTTCTGGGTTATTTGGGTTAAACACTGCGGAGGTGGATAGCTGAGAACATTGCACACTAGTAGAAAGGAAATAAGATCCGACATGACGGTGACATAGAAGCTGTGTAGTTTTGGACGTCTCTGTGGCTGGGTTAGGACATACAGTGGTACCTCACCTTACAAAAGACCCAACAAACGAAAATTCCAAGTTACAAAACGCCTTCACGTTAAATTTTGGTCTCTAGATACGAAAGAAAATTCAAGTTACGAAATGCAAAATCTCAAAAATTCAAATAACGCGCGCTCAGATGCGCTTTTCTCAGACTGGATTGAAACTTTTCTCACATTTCTCTCTCGTTTAAACACTCAAACTTTCATAGATTTTCAACAAAATGTATTAATAGTGAAGTGTGGGGGGAAGGGGGAGGGCGGAGAAGTGTGCGCGTGGACACTCAAACCGTGCCTCCTCTAGACCAGGTCTAGACCAGGTCTAAACCAGGATTAAACCACCGCGGCTCTTGTCTGTGTTCGTTCATGCGCTCGGACTGCGTGCCGTCCCGAGGGGAGGCACATCCCCTCCCCTCCTCGCTGCTCGCCTCAGCCGTGACTCGTGAGGTACACCGGCAGAGCTAGCACGAAACCAGGAAATAGACCCGCACTGGTTTAGACCTGGTTTAGACCTGGTCTAGAGGAGGCACGGTTTGAGCACGGGTCTCGTGCTCGCAGCCCCGCGCCGGGTCATGCTGCGCTATCACACACATGTCCCCGCGCACACTTCTCCGCCCTTCCCCCCACGCACGCAGTCGCTGCTCGCCTCAGCCGTGACTCGTGAGGTACACCGGTGCTGCTGCTAATAGCAGAGCTAGCACGAAACCAGGAAATTGACCTGCAGGCGGCGCTTTAATCCACCTGGTCCAGTCCTGGTTTAGACCTGGTTTAGACCTGGTCTAGAGGAGGCACGGTTTGAGCACGGGTCTCGTGCTCGCAGCCCCGCGCCGGGTCATGCTGCGCTATCACACACGTGTCCCCGCGCACACTTCTCCGCCCTTCCCCCCACGCACGCAGTCGCTGCTCGCCTCAGCCGTGACTCGTGAGGTACACCGGTGCTGCTGCTAATAGCAGAGCTAGCACGAAACCAGGAAATTGACCTGCAGGCGGCGCTTTAATCCACCTGGTCCAGTCCTGGTTTAGTCCAGGTTTAGACCTTGTTTAGACCTGGTTTTGTCCACGTTTAGTCCTGGGTCTACAGTCTCTTAGCCAATCAGGACGCAGAACACAATGTTACACTATAAAAAAAAAAAAAAAACTTGGAACGGGGCCTTGGAACTTGGAACAGGCTTTTTCCATTGAAATAGCTACTCAACTTACGAAAAATTCCCGTTACGAAACCACTTCTGGAACGAATTAATTTCATAAGGTGAGGTACCACTGTAGAATGATTGTCGTGGCAATCCAGATGTCAAAAAGAACACAAAAATTCAGATTTTCTTCCATAATACGCTTTATTTGTAAGTATTCTCTATTTCGAAGTCTTTAGTTGTCCTATTTCAGCTATTATTTGGTTGATAATGCGTTTGAAAAGTCTTCACGTTGAATACAAATAATCGTCAACAAAACAAAAAGGATGCAATGAGTCAGCTAGAGAAATAATTGGTAGCTGCAGACCAGGGTTGGATACAGAAAAACTGAGATGTTATTATGTTATTTTTAATTTGAAGAAACTAGTTAAATTGTAATATTTGTTCAAGGTTAAAGATCTGACCAATTTTGAGGATTTCCATCCAAATACCGTATTTATACCGTATTTATACTACTGTACTGTACTATAAGGCACACTGGATTATAAGGCGCACCTTCAATGAATGGCCTATTTTAAAACTTTTTTCACATATAGGGCGCACTGCATTATAAGGTGCATAGAACAGAAGCTACAGTAGTGGCTGGGGTTGCGTTATGCATCCACTAGATGGAATGTCAACAAAACAGGCAGATGGTGCGAACATTCACCGTACGTGCTCCCGTTTTAGCCACAGTGCGGTTCACAGGAATATCTAAGGTGAGTGGAACCTCGTCCATGTTGATGATGTGCTCTGGCCGGATCTTTTTTTCAGTGATCTTGTCTTTGCAGTATGCGTGGAAAGTGGCCAGCTTTTCTTGGTAGTCTTTTGGCAGTTGCTGTGAAACAGTAGTTTGTGTGCGGATGGAGAGATTACGTCTTTTCATAAACCGAAAGCACCAAGAAAGACCGTCTCTAAATTCATTGACGTTAAGTTGGCGTGCTAGCACAACAGCCTTCATTCGAATAGTGACTGTAGAGACACTTCTACTTGCTGCTCTGTTCAACAACCCACTGTTCGAGTTTGTCCTCTAACTGTAGCCATCTCGCTTTGTTCCCTCGGAAACTCTGTTTAGTCTTCTTTACTAGTCATCTTGTTGCTTCCTCCACTTCCGCACCATTGATTTGTTAATGTTGAATTCTCGCTGCTGCTCTATTCCCATGTTCTACTGCATGTCTGATAGCCTTGAGTTTAACACTAGAAGTCCCGGGAATTTTGACAGCCCCCCTAAAGTCCTGGAGAAGGGTCAAAAGACCCTTAGTCCAAACTGATGGCTCTGATGGCCACAATTAGCATCTCTTCATTTGTAAATGCGTCCATTACCTGTTGAATCAGCAGGGGGGAGGACTATCTGGTCAGTGCTACATTCTCTTGTGGTGAAAGAAGCTCCTCTCCAAGGAACGAAGATGCAGAGATACAGCACTCAACAGGCATTGGAAATTATCCTGGATGGAGCTGACCCTTGCGAATCGGATGGAGAAGACATCAATCTCCAGGTGGATTCAGACTCCGACCTGTCTCAGTTGTCTTCAGGTAATATTTCATTTCATATTATTTCCCATTTTACATTTCATTTCAGTGAGGGAGTAAATCACCTCAGAACTAGTATTTTTTTGCGTGCCAATGGGGCAAGCTTTTTTACTAGCTAAGATTTACTTGATTTACTCATTTCCAGCAAATGTTGTTTGCCTAGCAAATTTTGCCTGGCAAATTGGCTAGCAAATATTGCTAACCTAGTAAAAAAAATGCTTGCCCATCGGCAAATTTCTTAAAACAAGTAAAAATAGTCTAATTTGAGGTTGTTATTTCTATTTGAAAAATACTAGTTCCAAGGTGATTTTTACTACATTACTTGAAACTAGAAAAATAAACCAATTTTGCAGTGATTAGCTTCTATACTTGCATTTGTGATATCATTTGAATTTCCCATTGCTCATTATTACATTTTTTTCACGCAACAGATGAGGAGAGTGCTCCCCAACCAACAAAGAGAGCTCGGCTGGCGACTGATGTGAGAGAGACTGCAAAAGATGGCACAGTATGGCATGAAGAACAGGTGGGAACCGGTCCACATTTCACCCCACCATCGCCATACAGCGCAGATGGAGAGCCAACAGCTAAGGCCAGGAGGTCAATCACAAGTCGCCTTCAGAGCTTCCTTTGTTTCATCACTCCGGACATGCTTGACATCATTCGAGACTGCACAATTCAACATGCGAAGCAAACTGAGCATGTGGATTGGTTCATGGGCATACCTGAACTAATGGCATTTATTTCCATCACCATCATGAGGGGAATCTTCAAGGTGCCATCACTGCGTGACTGCTGGTCAAAAAAGCTGGAAAGCCCACACATCATCGAAACCATGTCCCGAGGCCGTTTCCAAAACATCATGCATCACCTGCGCTTTGATGACAGAGACACCCGCAGCGAGCGAGTACAGACTGATAGGTTTGCGGCAATTCCAAACATATGGGGATTGTTTGTCACCAACTGCATCACATCCTACATCCCTGGTCGACACATCACCATTGACGAACAACTTTTCCCGTGCAAGACTCGCTGCTGTTTCCTACAGTACATTGCAACTAAACCAGACAAGTTTGGTATCAAGTTTTGGGTGGCGTGTGACTTGAAAACCAAATACGTCTGCAACATCCTCCCATATCTTGGCAAGGACCCCACTCGACCTCGTGGGGAGAGAGTGTCTGAGAGTGTAGTCATGAGGCTGATGGAACCATTCTTGGACAAGGGCAGAAATGTTACCACAGACAATTTCTTTACATCACTGTCACTTGCAAAACGACTACTTAGCCGGAATTCAACCATCCTCGGCACAGTCAACAGGATTCGCCAAGAAATCCCACCGTCAACTCGACAGATGCACCGCATACACTGACTGTGTATGCACCCAAGCGGAAGAAGACTGTGTATATTCTCAGCAGCATGCACAGCACGATTCAGACACAGGAAACCACCAAAAAGAAGCCAAACACCATCACACTCTACAACACAACAAAGTGCGGCGTCGATATCATGGACCAGATGGTGCGGGAATACACTGTCCGCACAGGAACAAGGCGCTGGCCAGTAGCAGTGTTCTACAACATGATAGACATTGCAGCACTGAATGCCCACGTGCTCTATCAATTATGCACTGGGAGAAAGGAAAGACGGGTGGATTTCCTGTTTGAACTGGCAAGAGAGTTGGCTCACTCCCACGTGGGTATGAAAAAGGCCCAAAAGGAGCAATTGCTTCGGCAACAACCCTCCACACCACAACTCGGACAAAGAGCCAAGTGTCAGGCTAAAATCAAATGCAAGGACAATCGTGCAACAGTGCGCTGTGATGACTGTTACAAATATACATGTGGGAAATGCCGAAAGGAGCAATGGCAGTGCCAGAATTGTTAGTGACTGCTCAAATGTATTTCACTCATTTGCATTCTTTGTAAATATGCTTTTTTCCTTTGTAATTTTTTTTCTTCTATTTTTGGCACACAAAAATAAGTTACATCTGCAACAACCTTCCACACAAAAACTGGGAAAACAGTTGCTTTTGCATTCATTGTAAATATGTTTTGTTTTGTATTTTTTTAACAATAAATGTTTAGAGTTTTTGATCCCAAATTCTCGTTGATCCTGATGATTCACTGCATAAAAATCCACCATATGTTTATAAATCCACCATATGGGCGCACACGCACACACACACACACACACACACACACACATGCAAAAACACGCATTACCTACGCTTGCCTGGGGGTCCCCTCCCCCACACAGGCTCAAGCGACTCTGTGACTCAAGCAACTGCTGTGAGCCGCTAACAGCCACATTTCCACAACAAAAGGAGTGT